>MU794963.1:0-130267 GCA_027886305.1 Lentinula aff. lateritia | reverse complement strand
GACCTATGTAAAGGGTGTGTGTTCAAAATATACCAAGCTGGGGCTTGGGGACATGTCAGAGCTACTTAAATAGGTACAGGAAGTGAACAAGGGGATATCAAGGGCCATGAGGCAGGTAATCGAGATTAGTACTTAATGGTGTAGGTGTAGGAAGGCTTCTTACACGTGTCGGAGAAGGTTTAGGAGCTACGCGTGTCAAGGAAGCTGTCTTGGGGAGGTACAGAGGTGGATCGGAGGTGCAGGTGCAGAGGTGTGGATCGGAGGTGCCGAGGTGTGAGAGCATGTGGCTGGTACTTCTGGAGGGAGCTATGGTTAACGGGTTGAGGCATGACAACGTCCTTCACCCCACGCATACAAAACCCTCCTAACCGCCAACCCCTTTAAGTACTAATCTCGATTACCTCCCTCCCTCGATTAGCTGCCTCATGTCTCCAGATGTTCTCTTGTTCACTTCCCGTACCTATTTAAGTAGTGCCGCAATGTCCCGAAGCCCCAGCTTGGTATATTTTGAACACACACCCTTTACATAGGTCCAGTCCCTGTCCCTTTGTACCTGCTAACCATACGGATTTCTCTTTACTCTCAGTTTCTCTATCTCAGTTTCTCTCTACTCTTGTCGATTGTCTCTCCGATCATCTATACGATCAAATATACGCTTTTACTTCCAGTCTAAGCCATCCGAGTGAGTCTCCGAGCTCCCTCGAACAATACTAAAGCTCCCCAACGCCTAAACGCTTTGGTGAGCTACCCTTCCCCAAACCTCCTTGAGCTCCCTAGCTACTCCATAGGCTTCGGGACCTCGATCTAGGTAACGTCGAAGCTACCTCTTACGTCGAACTGCATATCGCTTCTCCGTTACAACCTCCAACACTCGAGGATGTCCACCCTCAAGCTCAGTCCCCGGGGACCTACCCTCCCGGGCGTATACCTTCTCAGGAGCTTACACACTCGAGACCCATCTCCACTACAACCTACTCGATCCTATATTGACGTTCCAGTGAGTACAACTCCTACTACGCAATACTACTAGGTCCCGTACTGCTACCTAACCTCCCCACGCCTTAGGGACCTCCCTGGACCTCATAGGAACCCCTTCAAGGGTCATATCTCTTCGTCCCAGCCACTACTAGGTCATTCCTGTCCTCGGTCGCGGTTCCGTAGCTCCCTTCGAGCTCCAGCCTGCTCCTAGCACGCTACAACATAAACCCTTTTACACCAAACCCTATCTTAAGACCTATTCTGACCCAGGTCTTACAGTTACAGACCTCTGTTACTTCATTATAACTACAGAAAACTCCTGCATCTAAACATGCATTCTCTGACATAATTGATACTCCAATATCCTGAAATACCAAATGTGTGTATTTGACAGGCCCTGAAGTGATTCATTCACTGAGGCAGCCTGTACATGGTATCAGTGACACACTACATAACATTTTTGGCACAACCTCTAAATCAACTGCACTTTCCCCATTGAAGAATTTGGCTATGGCCTGGCAGCGGATCAAGAAGGATGTCCAGGGTTTTTATATCTCAGATGATCACGTTACTAACTTGGAAATCCTATTTGCAAGGGACAATGCAGCTGCCAATGCATATGGTGCAGAAGAGGATCCTGTTGATTATGCAAAAATTACTGCAAAGCTTCTATGTTAAATGATCTTATTGATACACTTATTTGAATGTTATATATCCATTTTAATATCTAATTTAATGAAGCCATTTCCAACATCTATTGCATCAACTTCTCCCTGCTTATAGTATTCCTCCAGAACAGAAAGGTAATTTTTCCACATCTCATTTACTAATCTATCTCAAGCATTTTCTGCGCACCACTTTTCTGCCCATGATATTTTCTCTGATATAGCTAGGAAATCTCTGATATAGCTAGGAAACCAAAATCAATTTCCTGTTGATAATGTTGGCCTGGAAGTGGATTCTTGGCCTGTTCATCAAGAATTCAATAATTAAGATTTGGCTGATCATGCTCCAAGTGAATAGCAACCAGAGCTGAGGGGATGTATATCCATTGTATGGTGTGATAATCTTGTCAAAATTGCCTAGTGCTTCTTGACCACACCAAAAATATATTCAACAACATTCTGGGCAGAAGTATAGTGTAAATTGTAAAGCTTCTGTGCATTTTTTTGGGCTGGTAAATTTATAGTGAATCTAACAATGGTAGACAGTTCCTACTTAAATGCACTCACCATTGATTAGCACAGCCCCATTCTGCTAAATAATACTATGCACTCTGATATGATACCAGAAGTGCATCACATATATCAAAGCCTGCATTGGTCAAGTACAATTTACAAGGAGGAATAAGAAAGTTTTTGATGGGCTTTGCTATACATTGTTGCATCAGCAGCATAGCCATCTCATTTGCCAATGAGCAAAAGGAACTGCATGTCAACTAAAACAGTAGCTAGATAGTTTTGGGTAACACTGCCCTTCCAATTATGGGCAGAATGTATAGTCTCAGCAGTCGGTGTGCAATTGATATGTGTTACCATTGATTGCACCAAGCACATCCTTGAAGAATGTATAGAATTTGGGTCCAGATAAAATATCCAATATTTTGCAAAAATGTCTGCAGAGGATATTAGACTCTAGATTAGATATGCAGCAGATGGATGATTACTCAGATATTGTAGACTTTGAATACTGGAACTGCTCAGCTACATGATCTATAGCAAGCCCAGTGACACAGGTGTAGAGAAAAATGGCCAGTGATTCTTTGAGTGTGATTGTAGACTGCTCAGGCTCCATATATCCCATACACCTAATTTGTAGTACCAAGGCAAGAAAAACATGCCTACACATCCCAAGTGCAATATAAGCATGCTCTGGATGGCCCACAAGAAGTTCTTCAAGCCATTTTTTTCCAATGAGAGAGGAAGTATACATGTCTTCCTTGCTGTAGAATGGTGTGAGATATATTGCTACACCAAGAGTAATGTATTGTATCAGAGAAATAATAAGTGTGATTACCCATTTTGCTCTGGTAGCTTCAGAGACTTCAAATAATGAGGGAGGCATTGCGAAATGAGTGCAGAAAAGCAAAAGATTAAAAAATGATAAGTGGGTGCTTGTTGTTGTCACGCATGATTTCAATCAAAAATCAATTTCTATATACAGCAATCTGACACAAGTAAAGTCAGGGCAACTCTACATGGCAACAGCTTAAGGTTAGAATCAAAATGGTATCATGCATATTATTGCAAATTAAAGAGATGATATTTTTCCAAAATGAATCGTTGCTGTGTCTATATGTGTAAATTTGCCCTACGTATGGACTGAGAGATGTTCTGACTCCCAAATCTATCTTTGTTTGCTCTCTTTCCAAACTGCAAGCTGCAGTGCATGGACACCATATGGCAATCAGACCGAATCAGACCCCAGAAATTTTACATTGGAAATTTCATATATAAGCTCTTCACCTTTTTTGTCCCTCTTCCTTTCCTTCCCATGTTGCTTTCTCTGTATTGTGCTGCCTTCAAAATTCTCAATAGCCCTTCAACAGTCAAGTCTTCAAGTCAAGTGCTTGTGTTCCTTTGTCATACATGTCAATATCCTGGCTTCCAATTATCTAGCCCCCATTATCACCCATTGTCAATAGCATCATCAATAATGAAGTGTCGTGCACTGCAAAATTCTTCAATGTCATCAACATACCTGATCTTTTCATTCACACTCAGTTTGCCTCTGTAGCTCATATCCACTTTTTTTCCATGTAACCTAGTTTTGTGCATGTATTATGTGTAGGATACCATTAATAGCATTCCCCTTTGACAAAAAAGCATTTTCATTGTCAAAGGAAATCGGAGCGATGCTAGATCTAGAACATATATTATGCAAAAAATTTAGATTTGGAGATTTTGGATATAGATCAAAAACAGATGCACTACAGTGCATAATCTCGAATTTGAATGGAGAGCACCACTCAACCTTTTTAGAATTCTACCATCTTCAGCATTATCCAGAGATTATGATTTCTCAGATGATAATTTGATGGATTTCAATCCTGACTGTGTACACATCAAACTAACTTCAAAGCTTGTATTGAATGAAAACATAGCGCCCTGTCCCGAGTCTCTGTTTTTTACTTACAGTTCATTAACGCCCAACGTTCAACCATCGGCAGCTAGCTATCGCCCAGACCAGGGAAGAACCAACGTTTCTATTATTGAACAGGAATTCGATATAACTTGTCAGTATTTCAGTACCGGTATACCCACATACCGAAGTTAAATTTTCACCCCTGTATGTATACAAGCCACCCCACCCCAAAGATTTGTCCATGCACCCCCATCGATGTCTTTCCCTGTGACGAACCCTGCGTCTCTGATCATCTGCGCAAAGTTCGGCTGGGCGGGGAATTTCCGGATGGACTCGACGAGGTATTGGTATGATGCGCGGTCGCCGGTGAGGATGGTCCCGAGGAGAGGAATGATGTGGAAGGAGTACTGGTCGTATAGTCTGTACCGGGAGCATTGATTTTAAAAAACGAGAGAAAATGGGAAACAGAAAATAAACTTACGTTCCCAGCAGCGGATCATCCACTTTGTTAAACTCTAAACAAGCAAACGTCGCTCCGGGTTTGAGCACACGATAGGCTTCCTCTAAAACAGCATGAATAGACGTGACATTCCTAATCCCAAACGCGATTGTATAGAGGTCGTATGAATCATCACGAAACCTCTCTTTTGGAAGAGATTGAGCGTTTGCTTCATGGAAAGATATTTGAGGAGCTGATAGTTTGACATGAAGACTTTTAGTTAACGCGCCATGAGAGTGAAACTTACTATTATGATACATAGTCTTCTTGAATCTCCTATACCCCTCCTTCAACATCTGTTCATTAATATCTACAACCTCCACACTCGTTTCTCTATCTGCATACTTCTCCCTTGCAAAGTCTAGTATCCTCAACGCAATGTCTCCAGTTCCACCTGCGACATCTATACATTTCATTGGGCCTCTACGCCCAGGCTTCAAGTCACCCACGAATTGATCTTTCCATAACCGGTGTACGCCCATAGACATGGCGTCGTTCATTAGATCGTATTTCGACGCGACGGAGTCAAAGACGGATTTGACCATGGATTCCTTTGCTTTTTCGGGTATTGTCTGAAAGCCGAAGGACGTGGTTTTTGAATGCTGGGGATCAGAGGAGGAAGAGGAGCTTATACATCTAGCAAGGTTTCTGTTGCGAGCCAAGGACCGTCGAAGAGTTGGGAGTGACATGGTTGGAATTATGTATAGGCGCCGTCGTCGTACATATTATCTTATCTTATCTTGCCATTTTCTCAACTAGTACTACTATGTCCTTGTCTGTCAAAGGAAAGGAAAAGGCCAAGGTTATAGGTCAGTATGCATCCTCAAAAAAATAATTTACCAGAGACTCATTTGATCCTAGACCTGACAGACGAATCGAGTGACTCAGATTCAGAGAATTCCTCTTCCTCTTCTTCGTCAGAAGACGAGGAAGAATCAATCACTCAGGAATTCCTCGATTCGTTACTGGAAAAAGCTAGGCAAAATGCTGATTTGCAGGATAAGGAGGAACAACGAACTCAAGAGGACCAAGAGGACGTCCTAGTCCTTGACAGAATTGATCATCAGCTGTATGTTTTTAACTCGCAGTTAAATGATCTTTCTTCATTTTCGTCGCATCTTTTTCTTACGATAGCATCCCTGCGCTCGATCCCGGAAACCTTCCTCCATCATACTTCAACACTTCCGGGTTTTCCAAAAATCAAAATGGGAACGAGTCATTCTCCTCAGGAGCTGCCTTCTCCCTTTCCCGAGATCCTCTTGTCGAATCCGCTCTTGCAAAGGTGGCCAAGTCGTCATTGTCAACCTCATCCTCGTTATTACCCCCTCCGGAATTCCACCACGGCAAAGCTCTAACAAAAAGGCAGAGGAAGGAGGTACTAGTTCCTCATTTTTGATATTCCTTATCCCTTCTATCTCATGATCATGGATTCCACATGTTTTGCTCAAACCGAAGATTTTCACTTCGTTCTATTCACTTTTTTATTTTACAGTTAAAAAACAAAACCGCCGGCTCAGACTGGTTCGACCTTCCCGCCCCACCAGAATCAGATCTCCCCAGACTCCATCGTGAGGTTGAAGCTCTGCGTCTCCGTAATCAGTTGGATCCCAAAAGATTCTATCGCAAAGAGGAAGGAGAAGGGAAAGGAATCAAAGGATTGCCAAGACACTTTGCGGTGTGTCACTCTTCGCACTCATCGAACTCCTAGACTGATTTTTTCCTTGTTTGACTTAGATTGGGAAAATCATTACCACCGAGACACCTTTTGGTGGCGCAAGTGGGGAGAATCTCACTCACGCGGAGCGCAAGAGGACATTAGTCGACGAGCTTGTGGACGATGCTGAGATGAAGAGGTATGCGAAGAGGAAGTTCGAGGATTTGCAAAAGGTTAGAGGGGCTAGAGGCAGGAATACGAAAAATGCCCGAAAAAGAAAACCGAAATGGTGAATCTATGTTTATTCGGGTCGCCAGTCACAGTTCCGACCGTCAGTTGCGAGTATAATACGGACTGGGACATCCCAGATCTAGTTCACCATAGCATAGAGTTTTGCTCTATCCGCACTTTCGTCCACAAGTCCACGGAACACACCTCCTTCCTTCTCTAGCAACCTTTTCGGGGAGTCGAATTCGATCTACAGTTGATGAATGTGGAAATCGTAGAATGTCACTTGGGAATACACTCACGATTCTGCCTTCTTCGAGCACCATCTTTCGAACGACATGGATAAATAAGTCGAGTGTCAGGATCTAGAGTGGATATGAACTCACTATCCTATCATAATCCATCACAGTACCGAGCCTATGCGCTACAGTAATCAGCGTAACATCGTTGCCCAGTTCGTGTCTTAGGGTATCTTGAATCTTGGAGTCCGTCTCATGATCTGCTCAGAAATTAAATCTTGTTTGACAAACCTTAATGAGAGCTCTGACTCACCTATGGAAGATGTGGCTTATACGAAACAGGATGAACGCTAGTCGCATTGACGAACAGGTCCCACTCACCCTCATCAAATATAAGGAGTTTGTTTTCTCTAACAATGGCTCTTGCAAGAGCAATTATCTGTCGCTGGCCAACAGACAGATTGCTACTTCCTCCACCTCTAATCTCACTATCGAGACCGAGTTTAGTATCCTGTGCATGAAGCTGATTGCCTTGACTTTGAAGAGCGAACAAACCCGCTGAACGAAGCGCGTCGTTCAACCGGGAATCATCGTGCTCCAGAAACGGGTCTAGATTCGACCGAAGGGTGCCACTCAGCAGCTCGGGCTGCGAAATCAATTACACTATTACGAATAGCCCTGAAATGGAGTATCCACTCACGACTTGAGGTGAGATTGTAATATTAGACCGTAACACATCCAGATTGAGTTTCTCAGTCGATACTCCATCGTACGTTACTTGCCCAGACGTGGGTATGGCTCGGAGAAGGGCCAAGGTCAAAGAGCTCTGCAAAATGTCAAAAGGGTTCCAGGGTTCCAGGATGAATAATTACTTATTACACTGCAGCTGTTACTACATACCTTTCCTGATCCCGTTCGTCCAACTGAACAAATACAAATGCGTCTTCAACGCAGAAAACGCCCACTTGTACGCACCTATACCAATGTGTTCACCAGATCGAACAAAGAATGTCAAATCATGGAGTACTTCCGGCCCATCCTGATTTGATTCAGAAAATGTGAATATTTATACATACCGATGGGAGGAAGCACAATGTCTTACTTTCGAATATCTCGCACAAAGGCCTTCAACCTGGAGAGCACCGCTGGCAGGCCAATACGCTGGCGGCACAACGCGTTCGGAGTGAGCCTCGTCTTCGTGCTCGATGACAAGGTAATGTCGCACGCGCTCCAAGCTATTTGATTACAGCATTGTATCAAACTCTTCAGAGTAAATTTCCCAGTAGAACTTGCCTATTAGCCTCCAGTTCGGTTGCATTGTATATACGAATCCAAATCAATGTCAACGAAGTAAACCCGACTGGGAGGGTAGTAAGAACAGTGTATGTGGCAATGAGCATTTTCAGTTTTTTGGAGGGGAACTTTGGACTTGGATTACCTGCCATGGTCATCGAGAATCCTGTGTTCGCAGCACTAGTTCCATTATTGCCGTAAACCAAGTATGCACCAAGTGCGGCGGTGAAGATACCAGCTAAAGCGTCCACTCGAATACCAATCCACCTAGATCAAGACAGGTGTACACGTAAGCTTAAAGCTAACAGAAGAACTCCGCATACCGGTTGACATTGAAAGACGGCAGTCCAGGACGGAGCCATGCGTCGATTCGCATTCTGGATTCTTTGAGAAACATATCTTCCGCTCCGAAGGCTCTAATTGATACTGGTTGCAGAAGAAGTTACTGTGATGAGAGGTTGCGACACGGGTAGATTCATTCGTCACATACCTAGACCGGCTACAGCCGCTGCGAAGCTACGGAGAACGCGATCCTACGTTAAAGGACGCTATCGAAGGTTTCAGAACTTAGAAGTACTAACTTTCCTAAAATGGGAGCTTTGTTGATCGACATCAGCCTCCGCAACGGAAGCTGAGCAGACAAATACATTTGGCCAAAGGAAACAGCTAGCATTGCAATCGTTACACCGGGCAGCAGGAACAAAGGCGCGAATATCATTATTGAGCCTAAATTGACGAACATTGTCACTGATGCTTCGATAAGTCGCCAAATTCCGAATGCCAGTGAATCGTCGATGCTACGGATGTCAGCCGTTGCCCTGATCATAATCCTCGATGTGGGCGTGGTGTCTAGCCATCTATACAAGAAGTACAGGTGTCACTAGAAGGGGTCAGTAGGAAGATCATCGGGACTGACCTAAATGTAGAGGTCATAATCGAATTGATAAAGCTTCGATGTATGATTTGACTGGCTCTTATTGATCCAAACGTCCACAGAGTATATGCAAATGAATACATTGTCATCGAGGAGAGCAGTAAACCGGCATAAACCGATAAAAACCTGTGTAAAATGAGTGACTGCAGTCGGAAATTCAAATTAACAAAATAAAAAGTCTCACCATGAAACGGAAACACTGGAAGCTGGCTGTGAATCGTACTGGCTCGACCAATAACCGAGAAACCAAGACTGCAGTGAGTAGTTCAACGCATTCAAAAGCATCATGGTAATCAGACCCCAGAAAAAGACCATAGGACGTTTATTAAGGCCGTTCAGATACAGTTTGACTGTGGAATAATGAACTCGTGATCTATGAACTAAGCAGCCTACCAACTTACAGGCTTTCCAACTCACATGCCCGATTTCCATTTCCTCAGCTAACACGAGAGCTCCCTGGGAGTTATGGAGCTCCTTCTGCATTGGCTGTTCTTCTCCGAATGATTTTGAATGCGCTTTTAAACTCCCTGTCTCGCTTTTAATCAGCTGGGCTGCCAGGATGGTGTGATTCAGGATAACGTCGGCGACTGTTCCTTGAATAATCTTTCCATCCAATGCAATGCCTACCACATGTCGAGCAAGTGGGCTGAGCAATGCAGTGTTATGTGTCTGAAGGACACTAAGCACGATTGATTCCAAGGGAGAGTGTTGCTAGCCTTACAACAACAAGAACGGTCCGCTCTTGCATCAATTTCCCTTTCAAACATTTATCGACGATCCATTTCGCTGTATGAACATCTAGCGCCGAGAGAGGATCATCCAGAAGAACAGTCTTTGCAGATGAGTACACTGCGCGAGCTAATGTTACACGAGCCTGCCAAAGCTACAATCAATGACAGAAATGGAGTCGAGCACGAGCTCAAGAAATAGTTACCTTTTGACCACCGCTATGGAGCAAATGAGATTTGATTTTACGGGTAAATAGTAAAGACGGACAAACCTCAAGGTGAAGCCCTTCTCGCCAACTTCTGTCATATCGCCAGCCTCGAAGAGGCTCAGATCTCTCTCAAGTCCGCACTGGTAAAGCACTAGAAATGGTGGTTTTTGAGATTACAGATAATAAAGAAAGCGTTGATATCTCTTGCCATTGTTATAACGCTCTTCGTCAAACCTAGATCCAAAAAGAATATTGTTCTGTCATGGCACAA
Source organism: Lentinula aff. lateritia (assembly GCA_027886305.1). Lineage (NCBI taxonomy): Eukaryota > Fungi > Basidiomycota > Agaricomycetes > Agaricales > Omphalotaceae > Lentinula > Lentinula aff. lateritia. The sequence continues at coordinate 120,150 of MU794963.1, read as the reverse complement.
AGTGAGCAACTCAACCACGCAGAAAAATTGACGTCCTTACTCTGATCGTATCATTCTGTATCCACGACTCCTGAGCAGCGTAGGAGACACCGCCTTCACGAGGTAGATTATAATAGGAGTTAGGCCCAGTCGGTACGAATTGCATCTCGCCTGTCAAAATGGAACCGTTTAATGGATGCTGCAAAGAAATTATTCAGAGGTCAAACCTAATAACGCCAAGAGGAGGGAAGTTTTTCCTAAAGAAAGCTGTCAATCTGTGATTTCGAGTTTTTGCCAACAGATCTCCTCACCTGAACCAGTAGGCCCCACAATAAGGTTGATAGAGTTAGGATGAAACACAATATCTCCTTCAATTTTCAACTCGAAATTGTGATTATTCGGTCCTGACCACTTGAATACCGAGTTTCGAAAACCAGTCATACATGGATCTGAGGGCGCTGTAATTGGTTGTTGACAGAAAGTATCTAACAATTCTGTCTATCACGGATTCTTGTGATGCTTCTATAGGTTCAAAGAATGTTGTCTGGTACCTTTCGTAGAAACTTATCAAGTCTGTCTAAAGCCAGTTTCGCTGACAAAACATTGGTATGAGACAAAAGCAGATAGACCTGAATTGTCACTGACCTGATATAAGGGTAGGGATGTTGTTGGCCATATTTTGCATTCTGGCACGAAGCATTTCGAAAATAGCCATTGAAGAGAATACCACAGATGCTACCAGGGGATATGAGTTGTTTTTCTTGAATAAGGACTAGGAACCTACCGGTCAGTTTCTGCTTGAGAACGGCAGTCTAGACAGTCCATATTTGAGATCAAAAAGCCAAAACGAGGAACGAAAAAAGACGCACATAGAAAGCGTAGGTAATCATCATTGTGCACACAGGTATCAGTAGACTAGCCCACGAAGGGCGTGATTAGATCAACTACAAAACGAAGGGGGCCCGATACTTACTTGATATGGGAGTTCAGTAAACCGTATAAATTACTTTTCCTCATGTAGGAAAGCTCGTCGCGTCGTTTCGTCTCAATAAGTGATTGTAATCGTGCCTCCCAACCAAAGAGCTTTGCCATGCGCAGAATACTTAATGCTAGCAACAAAGGTTTTTGCATTTGATCACCAACGAAATGGAGATATCTCACCCTCCGTTACGCTTTGGACCCGAGCGTCTGTCTGATGAAGAGCGACCAATGAGTATGATCAGAAATGATTGGTCCATATGTAGTAACATACCTTTTGTTTTTTGGTGAGCTGTGTTCCGCGCATGAGCTGGGAAATATAACCGGGCAATGGAACACATAGCTTGAGAGCCGTTGTAAGCGTAACTTATACTCGCATGTATGAAGTAGTCTACCAGCATGAAAGCAAATCCGACGAAAGCACTATAAGGTTTGAATGTCCAGAACACAATGCGTATCATACATAGAAAAGAATGTGAATGACTTACCTCCAGTGAAGAATTTCATACAAGAACCACAGAAACAACACAAGTTCCACCGGAAAGCACAAAAAAACTATCCAAAATTCTGCGAACCCTGCAATCTCGGCGACGTCCGATGCAGCAAGATTATTCAGTTTTCCCATGAAATTGTTGGATTCTTCTTCATTGTCAGGCAAACTACCTGAAGCTATGCGGATCCTTAGGGAGTGTCGGAGGAGAAGCTGGTTCATGATCCCTTCAATTTGTAACCTGTTGCGACACTGGAGATTTGAAATGTAGTTAACTAAACGATAGAATAATATACACGACCTACTTACAGCGATGTAGGTATACAATTGGGAAAAAATTGCCTTCAAGAAGGGTCCTAAAAAGAGCCACGAGACCCAGACCCATGGTCGAATTATTGCGCCATCTCCACCGTGTTCAAGATAACTGTTCGAATTGCAGTTAGTAGATGCTAAATAGTGGGATGTCCGTAGGTTCTGACCTGAGAACCTGCTTAATACCGATTGGAGCAACAAAAGATAAGGAAATCTTGAGAGGGTTTGATTAAAGTCCCTGAGCAGTTTAAGGAGGTCCAACTCACTTGCAAGAGCTGAAGTCCTATCAGTTTATAGACCCGTTCGCCTGATATATGATGAGCCCAAGTGAGTTTTACTGCGGAGGTGAAACAAACCCACTGTAAGCTCTCAACAGTCCCCAAAACAGATATTGTGGTTTCTTGGAAGTGGGGTCAAGTATTGTCAATATGTCAGGCATCAGGACATCGCTACGATCATTTTCGGCCAGTGGAGGCAATTCATCCTGGGTAAGAGGTGTAGACTTTCGATACAAGCGGAAAATAAAGGAGTCCATATAACTGTGAGTGAGAAGAGATAGAATAGAGGCAGTCTCTTCGGGATTGACTTCCGATGTTAGGTCCTAAGAACCAGAGGTTTTTAAGCCCCCCCCCGGTGGAACAAAGGCGTTTTAACACGTACGTCGATAGCTAGAGGGTACGCTCGTCGCGGCGCGGTGACAGGGACGACGATCGCAGCCACCGCCAAGCAGGCGATTTTCAGCCATAAAAAGCTGCCTTCGACTTCATCTAGGGGTTTTCTATTGAATGTCAAGAGTGTCCATAGGTCGCGATAGGTATAAATGCCGAACAATGCCAGGAGGAGGACATTTAAGTGTTGATTGGCAATCTTGCTTGATAATAATTTGCTGGAAAACATAGACATGAATGAAAGCCATACTAAGTAGAGCTTGAAAAGACTAAGCAGGTGAGAAGTTCAAAGGAACACAATAGCGTACAATGGTAAGAGACGTTATGACAATTTCAGCCTTAGTGAGAGTTTTATTCGATCGTGTGAAAGATGCGAATGTGAGGGTTGCAAACGCAAGGCAAGCTAAGACGCGAAGAAAGCGATACAGGAACACCGGGCTTTGCGTTATTGGGGCATAGGCTTCTGGGAAAGGTTTATCCTGTATCGCCCGATTTGCGCTATAACGCAACATAGAATGCAAAATCAAAGAAACTGCTGATACTGCTCCCGTAATTCCTCCAACGAACCAAACTGAATTGATGCTGAGACAACAGATCAGTGAATAGATGCCTAGAAACTTGGGCGAGCTTACTCATGAATCGACAGCTGCATGGTACACAAAATCTGAACGTTGGAAGAGAGGGAAGAATTACTTGCGTTCTCAGGCTAACATGCCCACTGTGACAATCAACGGGCTTCAGAAGCCGCCGTACAGCACGGAATCCTTCCTGATATCGTGATTTGTACTGAAGTTTTTAACCCAAACGAACACTCTTAACAACCTTCGATATACCAGATTTTTCACCCTCGTAACGACCGCCAGTAGCGCTGACCCCTCCCTTATACACTGCCTTTTGCGAAGCAACTTTCCTCTGAGCTTTGGCGAAATTGATTTTCTTTTTGACACGAGGATTACGTACACTCTTCGGCCTATGAGGTGTGAGACCCTTGTTCGCCAGGATTGCGCGTGTCAATGACCGGGGTCCGTTGCTTGCTTCCTCCACAAAGCTACTCGACGGGTGATGAGCCAGCGTTGAGGATATGATAGAAGAGAACCACGTACCGATCAGCCCTTGAGGCTTCATACTCCGCTTTCTTTCGCTCCTTCTTCTCCTTGACTTGTTTCTTGACTAGATCATAATAACCATTCGCATCCTCCATCTCCTCATCACCGTCGCCATCGCTGTCATCGGGTCTCCTCGGTTCCGGTTCGGTATCATCCAGATCCGCACCACCCTGGTGACGCACACGAGCTGTTGCCTCTCGTGCAAGCCTGTCCTCCTTCTCCTTTTTACGCTCGCGGTAAGGTATGTCATCATCCCCTCCGAGGGCGTTGGATCGTGCATTACTGCGTCTCGCATTCGCGCTCTCGATACGAGATGTATGGAATCGAAGGGTCTTTCGACGTGCACTTTTGTCTGCGGCATCAGCGTGTTGAAGGGAAGTTGCTTCTCCGAACGCATCCGCGGCTGCATAGGGGGAGGTGGAAGATGTGGTTTTGGACGATACGAATTCTGGTTCGACGAGGTCGAACATAGATAGAGAAGACTTTTCAGATTCCGAGGCGGTTTTGCGTTTCTTTTTTGGAGGATGTGTGAGTGCTGGTGCCTTGGGTTGGATAACGACCCGATTCGAATTAGAATTAGTGATTGAACGAGCATCAGCAAGGAGTTGGTCTAGCTCATCCGAATCGACGTCCTCATCCTCATCCTCATTACTATGCTCTCTATCCCAGAGTTGCCTCGCGTCCTGCATAATATCGTCTTCTTCTTCTTCCTCCTCGTCTCCTAGGTCATCATCATCAGAAACGGCAAAGTTCAAATCCTCCAGAGTGATGAGGGATTGTTTTAATTTCAGCAGTCGCTGCATTACAGGATGCGACCTTAGCAATTCTGGCTTCTGAGCATACTTTTGTGATGCTCGAAGGTACAAGTAGAATGCAAGAGTCGTGGTATATGTTAAAAGAGTCTCTGCAGGTTGTATGAGTATAAGCGGCGATATATTGGATAAAATGATAGCGAAAACGCACGATAGTGTAGATGCATCATTCCTAAAGAAAAAGAGTTCTTGGATCCTCCTTCAGCTTCCAATCTGAGGATTTAAATTGTTGGGTCTCATAAGAGAATCAACAAGTCTCCCACTTACTTTTCTAGCTTCAGTTTAGTTTTCATGAGAGTGGTCGCCGAGTCTGTCCAGTCTCCAGCTAAAGCCAAACATTCCGGATCCGTCTTCTGAAGGTGGCGGAGTATCGAAGGTTTGTCCTGGAGAACAGGCTGAACTGTAACAGATGCTTCGTCCAAATAACTGAAGGAAGCATTAGATGGATGCCCTATTCACAAGGAACACACACACTCAGATCCACCAGTTACGTTGGCCTCTATAGAATCTTCCAACCCGAAGTCTTCGTCGTTCATATCGTCTCTTGCCTTTGCCTGGAGTCGTCTCGCTTCTTGTTCTTCGAGCTGGAGGGCCTCTTCATCGTCGGATTCCATTTGCGCGGCATTCGACGAGTAGTAGGCAGCTTTCCCTGATCCCCAAGTTTCTTCCTCCTCTTCGTCGTCGTCGTCTGATGACTCTATCTGGCTTTCTTTTCCCTTTCCCTTCCCTTTCGCAGTAGCTTTCTGTTTCGACTTGGTTGCTTTGGGAGATGCCCGACTTGACTGATTGTCATTTTCCTCTGTAGCTTCACTTTCCTCGTCCTCTTCGCTCTCCTCATCCTCCATTTGTAGCGCAAACACTTCATCGTCATCTATGCCACCGGCATCCTCTTCTTCTTCATTGAGCAGAATTTGGTCCCTAGACGCATGGACTGGAGCGGATTAGTTGGGGAGCTGTGCGATAAAATGATAAATTTACATTGGTCTTCTTCATCCATAGGTATGTCCGACCTATCATGCCATTTGTTGATTCTAGCATCCGCACGATGAGTGCTACGTGGTTTGCCGGCAGATTTTGACTTTTTGGATGGTCTGCGAGGCATTTCGGTAGTTGGGAAGAAAAGTTTTCCCAGTACGGCAAGTCGGTTTCCCAATTTGTCGATCGAATAATCGAGTCGAAAAGTCTATTGTTTGATCCTTCAATTTTACAACAAGGTCAATAATTTTGTGGTAGACAGGCTCTCTACATGATATAGACCATACAAATTACACAAACATACGAACAGTCACATTACATACTGTACCAGAGGCTATGATTTTTGAAGGTCAGCCGGTAGCAGCGGTAGTTGGGCAGGTTGTCGAAGATACCTACTTGATAGTCTGGGACGGTCGACACATATCTAAGTAGAATCCCCCCACATCCAATCCACATCACATTCAAATGGATGTCATGGACTTGTTCTAGTAAAACCGCACACAAGGACATAGCTGCTATGAAGGAATGCGCTATGCACCGTTGCTCTGACTATTTCTTCCTGGCCTTTGAAGAGCTTGCAGTGCTAAAACAAGTTTCGGATTTTGCACACCGATAAGATGACAAGGCTTACGCTTCTGGGATACTGTTCTTCATTATAGTCAATTTTCCTGCAGAAGCCGCAGACACCATCTGCTGCTCTATCGATTTATTGATTTTGGCAGTGAGGTTCTGGATAAACGTTAATTAACACTCTGGTTGAATGGAACTCGTTTCGAACTTTGTGCATCGTCGCCTGCTTGACCAGTGCAGTCTGTTTGGGAGGGATATAACGCTTTCCTTTCTTCGTCGATGATGCGGCCTTTTGTGCATGTCTTTGAGACGGTGCCTTGACCTGGAGCCCTTTAGTTTTGCCTTGGGCCATTGCGGTCGATGAAGACAAGGGCAGTCACAGTCACGTCCCGGTCGTGACTACCTTGACCGACCACTCCTACCATCTTCTTTGGATGAGCAGCGTAATGACTGCCTCATCCAACCTTTTGCGCATACACCATGCTATCAATCGTCAGAGCAAAGTCAAGATTAGCTATCTCTTCTCAACTTAATGTTTTGCTCATTGTTCATTTTAGCGGGCTTACCATGATCTTATAACACTCCCTTCGAAGAAACCTATTATTTCCCAAGGCCCTCCTGGCTACAGTGCTGTCACTGGACATGTGGTGACTGTATTTGGATGCACTGGATTCCTTGGAAGATACCTTGTGTCCAAGCTCGGTGCGCTTGAATGCAAGTCGGGATTCTTCCAAACTAATACGCTGGTTCTGTAGCTCGACAGGGTACTCAAGTGATCGTACCATACCGCGATGAGGACGAGAAGAGGCATTTGAAGCCCATGGGTGACTTGGGTCAAATTGTCCCAATGGTGCGCGGCATGAAACTCCAGTCTTGAGGTATTCACGCAGACCCTCGTATCTGTAGGAGTGGGATATACGAAACGAGAATCAGATTGCAGAATGCGTTAGACATTCCGACATCGTCTTCAATCTCGTCGGTCGTGACTATGCGACAAAGTGCGCCCTTCAACCGTGACATGTGCTTCCTGAAATATCTCTCATTCCTTATGCTTGTGGTTTAGGTCATTCGATTTCGCTTCTGTGCAAGTTGACGGTGCTGAAAGAATAGCCAAGATTGCTGCGCAGTCTGGAGTCCCGCGTTTTGTTCATGTGTCACATCTCAATGCCTCTGCGACATCTCCGTCTAAACTTTACCAGACCAAGGCAGAAGGAGAAGAACGTGTGAATACCGCATTCAAAGGTGCCACTATCATTAGACCCGGTCCTCTTTACGGCTATGAAGATAAGCTGCTGAATAATTTAGCCAGTGCGTATGAAGTGCCCAATCTTATCTTAGCCGTTTGAACCGGGTTATCTCTAGTTTGGCCTATTTGGTGGAAACTGAACGACGCCAAGACCAGGACACGCCCTGTCCATGTATGTTCGCTCTGTTTCATATGCTCTCGGGGCCTACGCTTACACGTTACAAATCGGAGGTCATGGATGTGGCACAGGTACTAGCTAATCTTGTGCATAACGCGCAGCAAGGTCGAACGATTGCCCTTCCCGGGCCATCTACTCTCACATACGAATATCTCCTCGACCTCGTGTCTTCCTTAACTTTTCAACCTCCCTCTCGTGCCCCTGTTGTACCCAAGGCAGTGGCACTAGCTGTAGCAAAAGCTGCTCAGGCTGTGTGGTGGCCTCTTCTCAGCCCGGACGAAGTTGTCAGAAGGTACATCGACGATGCCGACACTCCCGGAGATTGGGACTCGGTTGGCGTGACTCCTTCAGAAATTGAGCAACATGCTATTCAATATGTCAGGCGTTATCGTTCCGCAGAAAACTTCTCCAGGCCAAATGTTTTCCCTCCACGACCAGTTGTAAGTCACGTTTACTCTGCTTCAACACATAGCTGAATTCTTACTTGCTAGCTCGTTGAGGAAGAAGTTGGTTTAGGGTTCTGAGTATTCAATTTGGTAGAATATTGATTATTAGCGAAAGGATGCCAATTCAAATAAAAGTCTGCCGGAGATGCTTTATAGTTGTAATAACCGGTCCCGATGCTTTAACCTCGACACGAGGTCCGAAGATTATAATGATCTTTTACATATGACAGAGTGATGATTGGAGTATCGCATCGTCATTTCTATGACAAGCAAGTAGAGAAAATGCATGTGGGCGTAACAAAAATTTCAAATGAATCCTGCTTCCACGACGAATAAGTGTTAAAAAAAATCAGAAACCCGGGGGTACGAGAGGCTTGGGTGAAGATGACGTCGGCGTCGGGTACAGGCCAGAGGACAACATCTGAAAAGCAAAATTTTTTGAGGACGTGCAAGAGACGAGGAGCAGAGAGAGCAAACCTGTTGACCAGCTTGCTGCTCCTGGGCTTCCTTCTCCTGGGCTACGACTTTTGCTTCATCCTCTAAACTGACCGCTAATGGCAACCCGACAAGCAGTGCAGAGGTTGTCACAATCCAGACAATGTTCCCAACAACTTTTCCTGTAGTTTTTAGAAAGCTTCCCGTTGAAGCAATACGTGAGGAGATTTTGTGACGTGTAGTAGGCGGTACAATGTCGACCAAAGCAGCTAAGCGGTCGAACACGGTCTCGTTGCTGGCAAGTTCAGAATCTACAGAAGAAAGAGATTCCGACGAGGAGCTGGCAGCGGAGGAGCCAGAGGCATAGGGAGAATTGGACTCTTTTTCGTCAACAATTTCGACTTTGACCATGATGAACAGATGTCAAGTAATGGGAACTTCGTGAACAAATTCAACAGCGTAAAAATGCTTTGTTTTTCGGAGCCGGAGCGTGGGAAGAGAAATTCGATCCTTTACTGAATAAGATTCCAGATTCACTTATAACGGCTGTTACTGTCAGGTTCCCTTCTTCTTTGCTTGCTTTTGACCTACTTTTCTTCCTTTGTTGTTCACAAGTCGCTCGCTACTTGATACAATGGCTCAACCAGGTCTCTCGAACCCAATCCGACTTGATGATCATTGTTCTCACTGTCGTATGACGTCCCTCTTTCCATTTCATTAGGTCTTGTCCTTCCTACACCATCGATGCAAAGCCAGATCCATGAATTGGCAAAGACACTGCCGCCACCGAGGTGATTATGCTTCATCTCAATGAACTTACATCGGTTTCTCAAAGATTATTGCCTTGCTCCTTGACCTTACCAACACTTCACAATATTCTCTGTACTCCATCTTGCACGCCACGGAACTGAAGGGTGAATATGTCGTATATGAAAAGATCTTCATTGGTTTCTGAAATATTATCCTCCCTCTACCATCCCTCTTTCGATTTTTCGACAATTTCTAACGGTTCTCGACACATCGTCCACTCTGTTTTACACCCTGTGATATGTCGACTAGCGACAAAATACAGCGTGCGTAACAAGATCATATTCATGTTTCCTCCCATTCCGACGTGGACCCTCCAGCTGTGACAATTGCCGTTCAAGAAAAGTAAAATGTCATCGGATTCCAGGACAAGAGAAAGTCGGTGATGATAAAACTCTGTTGAGGTGGCCCCGCAATGATTCTCATCGATCATTTCTCCAATAGTGCCAGGTAAAGCTCGCCTTCATATCGGTTTTCTGTTGTACTGAGCCCTTTAATCTAGCATTGTTTATCCAAGAACTATTCCTGCACGTTCGTGTCGCTCTCTACCTTTAATCATCTTTGAATCGACCACCCCTGATTAGTCATTTTGTACAACAAGCCACAAGCGAAAGAAAGCGTAACTCCACAACTGCCAGGAGGTCCAGAAATCCTTCCTCCGTACCCATGTGCTTTGCCTGATTTCATTACACAATTGTCATTCTAACACGTATTGTTAGCCCTCTTAGCCCTGCATCTTCCGTTGGCTCATCAATCCTGTATGTCCTAGTTCTTTAATTTCGAATTCGCTCTAACATATCAATGGTTAGCTCACCTATCACGGATAATGGTGTTCAGAATACTTCACCGTATATTATGCCTTCCGGACCCACTCTTCCTCTTGTTGTGAAGTATGGATTCTACCCGCCCATCACGCTTGACACCCCCACACGCGATGTTCTTTCATATCTCTTTTCACCTCCGGAAGATGCATCAAGGTTTGACCGTTTTCCCCTACTACTTTCTGCGACTGAACCGGAACGTACAATAATCAGTGATCCAAATCTCTTCAACCCGGGCCGATCGAAATCCCCTTATGCTGCATGGGGTGATCAAGCTGTGAAGCTTGAAGACGATGTCTTCAAATCCGAGTATGTCTACCGCTCTATTCTCCATGTGAAACTGCTAGCAAAATTGGTTGGTTCTTCTGGCATATCTGATAGAACAATCTCAACTTACTACGCTGTCATCTAGCATCTCTCTCACCTTCATTTCCCGTTGAGCTTACCATTTTTTTCTGTTTTATAGACTTGCTTTCGACTTGATGGAGATCTATTTTCAAATTGTCCATTCCCGGCTTCCCCTTCTCAATCCCACGCAGTTCCGTAATCGACTGCGAACATCGTTGTCCTCAAATCCGGGCACGGAAAAGCCTCTTCATCCTGCTCTAGTGGCGACAGTCCTTGCCTGGGGTACAAAGTTTTCTGAACATCCGCTACTCATCGCAGATCGCCAGTGTCACAATGGACAGAGTTTGATTTCGAAGGCTATGATCAATCGGACCAGAGACCTTGCTGAGGCGCTCAAAGTTCATCGTATCCCGAATCAAGATCACGTCGTTATTGGTTTACTTGTTGAAACGCTTCAAAGCCGTGAGTCTGGAACCTCAATCTCTTTGTCCCCAGGCCACTCATCCATTCCTCTCGTTAGAGAACCCTGATGATCCAAGTGGTACGCCGTGTTCCAATTGCATAAGGTAGTGATTTACGGTGATTATTCTGTCAGCATTCCATGGCTTTTGGCTCACCGCGGCGACTCGTCATTTACTGGACTTGCAGGTAAGTAGTTTTGATAACAACTTTCTGACAATATTTCACTCATGCATTTTGGAATCATCCAGATTAACCACAAATCTGTTGCTGCACAGATTCCCGACACTGAGGCCCGGGGAACCTTGATTTTCGCTTGGTGGATGGCATGTATTTGTGACGCTTACAGCTCACTTTACTATCGGCACAAGCCTGTTCTGGACGACGACGACTACGATATCGATTTTTACACCGCGGACCCTCAGTTGAGCTCGGATGGAACAGCCCCTTCCCCCCGTGAGCAGTTGGAAGTGCGTCTCAAATTATTGCTCGAAACCAAATGGGCCCTCACTGAATCTTTGCATGTCTTGTTTGCTACACCCGCCTATCCACAAACATCACTTCTCACTTGATCATCTCTCATGCGAATGTGCCTTGTACACCTCAAAGTTTCTCGTACGTATGAGGTTTACATAATTCCTGCTCCGTCGATGCTGATAAGAAACGTAAATACAGGGCTATTACCGAGCTGCTCACTCATTAGCGAGGACTGCAAGACAGATGTCCAGACAGTTGTGGCGACCAATCACTGACGCCGATGGCATATCTTTCGAAACGTTGCGGACTTTCGCGTCGGCACTTCGTATCTGGCGAGAGAAGTATCTTGCTCGTGTAGGAGTACCCAAAAACTACAATGCGGGATGGGATTTTGTCGCGGTGTGTCTCTACTCTTCATTTCCGAAGGGAAAGCAGCTAAGCCTCAACTTAATACCGATTGGTACGGCTAGACCGTCTCATGCTTTGCCAGTGACGCTCAATATCATGTCATGTGGATTGTGCTTTTCAACGCCCTCGATGAATTTGGTGTAAAGGAGCTGAACGAAAACGATAGAAGCGGCTCGCCCCCGGAGAATGTCCAGAATCGGGGGTACATTGAAGATGCTATGCGAAGAGTTGGAGAAGAGGCACTAAACGGTGCTCTCCGTATCGCAGCTTTGGTGTGTATTATTATCCTCCAACCTGTCACCGCCAACTCAATTCTATATCAGACCTCAGTTTTATCGGCCAATGAATATCTGGTAATGATGTTATTGGAAATCAATGGACGTCCACTCAATATCATTTAGAAACTTGACCCCGCCGTTGTCGAATTTCACATCATAGCAGCAGGCCATTTACTGGCGCGCTTCGGTAGACCGGAAGTCGCTACGTGTATCGACGGTCTGAAACAGTATAGTCATTCTTATGAAGAGGCTGGAGAGCATGCACAAGACATTCGTAAAACATACGAGCAAGTGCGGAATTCGGGTGTAGACCTGAATCACATGGCCGCACTAGTCAAGCAGATTGCTGCATTTCCAACCACCACTACGGAGCCTGAGATTCTTCCGGGTGGACATGAACCGATGTCACCTTCGGTATTGGGTTCATTCCAAATGAATGGGATGTCGAACATGGATGGTACCGGTATCTTGATGGATGTGGATGAAGAAACAACGGCTTTCGTAGCAGCGCATAAGAATGAGGTATGTGCTTCTCAAAGTTAACGATCCTAGATACCCGTTGATCGCTATTTATCAGCACACACCCTCGGCTTTTATGTAGAACGACGTCCACTCATCGTTCTGTTACCTCGGTTGTATATCTGCTATGCCAGTGTACCGTCAATTGTGACTGTACTCTCTTTATTCCACTTGTCCGCTGCCTGTATTGAACGTTGGTTCGTTGTATGTACATTTTGTGTACAAACTTGGCACAACCGATTTGCTGTGTTATTCCCTGTTTAACATCATGATTAAATTGACTGTTTGTAGTAACGGTAGTCGTTTTGCTATCTTAGACAAAGAAGCGCAACTTAATGTAGTATGGGACTGAACTGCCACTAGCATGCATGTCAGCTCGAGATTTTTTGTTGGATATACAGAAGGAACGAGCCATAGTTCTTGAGGTGGGTGCGATGAACGCACTCGTTTTTCCCTAAACCTAAATGGTACATAGAGTATAATTTTGTGATAAAGCCGCGTGATCCTGTATAATTTTTATCGTTCTCGAGGTTAGTCAAATGTGAAAAGCGTACTGTGACATTGCGATGATTGTATGCATTGTAGGACTAGAAGAAGGATTTTCCAAACACATGATTAAGAAGTGGAAAATTGAAACGCTGTTGAGTATTTACCCTCGATATTTTCATAGATACAGTCAAAATATCGATAGACTTGTATCTAACCAAGATCCCGCTTGGTGAGAAGACTGCTAAGTGTCGGAATCACGACTGAGATTGGACGCATGCCACAGCATGTGTGTGGCTATAACGAAATAGGATACTTTGCACAATATTGAGTCCGGAGGGTGTTTTGAGTGAGTGTGGGATTGCTGGTGATACGAGCGTGAGCCGCAAGTCCATCCCATACCTAAATGAGGGTTGCAAAGGTAGTTAATCACGGAAGGTCGTCGATTCCATCCATTGTCAAAGAAAGAGAGGTTTAGTGAGGAATACTTACCAGCGACTTCGACGGAAATCCCCGGGCCGCACTGATCCAGATCAGGACACAGCCACTTCCATAAGCACTGTACCTTTCACTGTCAGATTGTGTTCTGAGTCTTTTTCGTGTTGCTGCTCACCACGGCACAGCGTAATCAAGCTTTGGGTTGCTCCTTCATCCGCTGAACAAATTCTCAACAGGTTTAATGAATGTACGTGATCAGCAATTATATCCGTGCCAAGTACGCCCAGAATTGATCTTAACTTTTGTCTTGAATAGATCGGTAAACTTGTGAGTACATACAAAGATCCTTCCCTAAACCTTAGCCTGTGCTACACCTTCATGGCAAATGAGAGGCGTAGAAGCTGGAGGCTCAGTATCTCCTCCTCTAATGGAACTGAATGCCAGGAGTCAGATGGTCAGCACGATGCTGAAATCTCGACATCTCCTTCTATCACTTCTTCGCACAAAAGACGATGGTCGCTGACTCCCAATTTCTCCAAGAATTTGCCCCTTAACTCCATAGATGGTCCTTCTGACCATGCCCTTGAACGCATCAGTTCTTCGCAACCTTCTATCACAAAGGAAGGCTCAAGAACCGGTTCTTTTGGCAAGTCGCTGAGTTCGATGATGGGTGGCATCCCTGGTCTATCGAACCTGACCTTGTCTCGCACAAGTACCAAAGATAGCGTCATGAACAACGAAGATGCTCGTGGTCGTTCAATGTCGAAAAACAAGCACTACAGGTCTTCTTCCCATGTTCCATCAACCACAGAAACTACATCTAAAAGTCACTCGCGTGCACGGTCGCAGTCCCCTTTCTCATTCCGAAGATTTCGCTCGCAACGTGACTCGTCGCCTGTTCCTCCATTGCCCCTCAGCTCAACTTCTTCTGAGGTTAGCTTAGTCCCTGACACCAATCCTTCGCCGAACATTCGGCCTCGTACAGCCTTCACTGATGATGCTGATGTGTTAGACTACGGCTCCGGGGATGACACGGAAACAGTTAACGGAGAAACTGATGGAGAGTACACCGAAGACGAAGATAGTGGCGACGAAATTGATATTTTCGACGATGTGACTGAGCGCAACACTGAAAGGAATGCTGTCGTTGAGCTTCCCGCCGCAGGCGCTCTTGGGCTATTTGACGCTGATGCCGATATCGACCCTGATCCACTCGGTGAAGGAGTCAATGTCGTCGTTCCACCGGAGCCTTATTTCCCGTCCACAATCCATAGTCTACCCTCTCGCACTCCCTCAGGAACAAAACGCAATCCCCGACGTCGAAAAAGCACAAAGCATCATGAACCTTTGCCATTGAACACTTCTAGGCCGTTATTTCAGCGAGATCGCTGTACTATCACAATGATTCAAGGCGATCCAGAGAGTAAAACCGCCACCACAGGCAGGAAGAAGAAGAAGTACATTGTTGCTAGCGATCTGAGTGAAGAGAGTCGTTATGCTGTAGAATGGGGAATAGGGACTGTTCTTAGGGACGGAGATGAAATGCTCGTCGTGACTATAGTGGAGAACGAAAATAGAGGTAAGTTTCATTTTTCAGTTTGCTCTTATTCTTGTCGAACTGGTTTTACTTCGCATGTAGTCGACCCACCCATACCCAATACTGCAGATCGCGCCAACAAATTACGAAGCCAGCAGGAGCGACAAGGACTTGCGTACATCCTCATCCGGCAAGCAACTAGCTTATTACAGCGAACAAAGCTCAACGTGACCATAGCCTGTCAGGCATGGCATGCAAAGAATGCGCGGCATATGCTCTTAGGTGAGCGATGCAACGGATCCCGGTTTCTCTTAATACGTGTTGACTTGACGCGTAAGATATCGTTGATCATATGGAACCAACCATGCTAATTGTCGGGTCAAGAGGTCTAGGACAACTCAAAGGGTTTGCCAAGTCGCCGTTCTGTCTTCGTGAGCGATTCGCTAATTTTTCATGCAGAATACTTCTCGGGTCAACTTCACATTATCTCATTCAAAAATGTTCTGTCCCGGTCATGGTCGCACGCCGTAGACTGAAACGTCCTCCACGCAAATCTGCACATCTAGCTACACATCGAGTACATGTATCCCTTGCTGATGCTGGTATTGATCGTGTGGCTGCAAAGGTGGACGAGGATGTCAAGCAAATGCGAGACCAGATTCAACGAGATGATGCTCAGAGAAGTGGGACTGTGCATAAAGATCCTGGCGCGGAAGCAGCGCTGGAAAGAGAAGCTCGGGAAGAACGGATAGATGAGGATGGAGACGAGGGCGATGAGGAAGTAGACGACGAAGCAGCTGGGGTCAAGGTTGCGGGCACGGCTTCTGTGCAACAATGAAAGCAAAGGACTTTCCAATATTTGTTAACATCATATTTGTAAGGCCGTGAAGTGTCAACCTGATGTAGGCTGGGCATAACGCTATAATCCTGTGCTATGAATGTCTTCCAAAATTTTCCGAGTCCCCTGTTGTGACCGTCATTTTCCGTCCACAAAATTCGAAAAATATGCATAGGTCCTTGAATCCTCAAATCCTCCGCCTGACCTGGGAATATAAAATCTGATATTGATAACAGTTTACATAGCTAAAAAAAACGGTTTGTATTCAGCACACATATCCAGCATAAGATGTCTTTTTTTCCTCTTTGTTCTTCGAGTTAGTCTGTTTTACGAGGGGTCCCTGGGACGAAAGCCCACAGTATAGTCATAAAAGCCATCATTGATACGAGTCTGCATCAACGATGAGTTCGATATCACTACAAATCGGAAGACGTACAAAGGCTGAAGACTTTTGATACCAAATTTAGAAGCCAGAACTCCTGTCATGAATGGCAGCACTGCGCTGCCTGCCTGACCAAAACCGGCAATCCATCCAATGGAACCAGTCAATAACCAGCGAGGGAGAATACGACCTGTGTGGTTCATCGTGATGGGGTACATTGGACCAAGAAGCATGCCGACGATGGCTATTGCTACCCCATCCCCGATGAGCGAAGGGACAAGCCAAATAACGATTTCCAGTCTACGAGAGATAAGAATAGATGAGTAGCAAATGAGAAGGATATACACACCCAATAGCAAGTGCCGAATAGAGATAGAGTACGCGACGTTCGCCTATTTTTTGGTTTACCCAAAGAAGAACGATACGCCCTATCATGAGCCCTGTAGATATCGGTTCAGAGTCGATCTAGGAGTTGAATTGGAAAAAAAAAATACCTCCAAAGAAACCAGCAGAGATATAACCACTTTTAGAACCTCCACCTTTGAGAATCGAGCAGGGGACTCAGTTGAACGTTCTAACTCCTTTTAAGAATATAGATATCACCTCGTACTGTCTGAATGAACGTGACTATCCAACCGCCTACGGTAACTTCAACTCCAACATATACGAGGATGAACACAGCGAGAAGATGTACACTCTTCAGAGCCATGATTTGTCGGAAATGACTGTGCTCGCTGGTTCCCTTTTCACCTGGTTCTTGTCCGATTTCAACGAGGCAGTCTGAGCAGAGTGGGTTGAGCGTATTAATTAAACAAATAGATGGATTGGATACAAACCATCTTGGGTCTTGAATCGGAATACAGCAATCTGGACTACGGTATTTATGGTTGCGACAGAAAGAGAAACCAGATAGTAGAACGACCAGTGGTCCATTTGAGCAAACTGTGTTGCAACAAGAGGTGCACAGAGCGCGCCAGCACCTGGAAGTATTCAGCACCCAGCATTGAGCATCAGAGATTCAGCGCACCATAACTGGCATGAAGAAGACCCATTTTAGTTTCGGCATGATCTTTAAGAGATGCAACAAAGCCATTAGATTGAGCATCCTAAACGCAAGCAAAAGGTCAGGAACACAGACAGCGTTGAAACAGTATCCCACTTGTAGAGCTAGACCGATACCATTAATTGTGTAGGACATAACAAAAACTGGGAATGGAAGTTGAGGAGCCTGTAGTGCATAGGCCGTCTGCTGTAGAAAAGAACCTGTAGAAAGGAGTTCGGCTCGATTCCGTCTAATCACCTGGTACCATATCTA
Source organism: Lentinula aff. lateritia (assembly GCA_027886305.1). Taxonomy (NCBI): domain Eukaryota; kingdom Fungi; phylum Basidiomycota; class Agaricomycetes; order Agaricales; family Omphalotaceae; genus Lentinula; species Lentinula aff. lateritia. The sequence continues at coordinate 102,842 of MU794963.1, read as the reverse complement.
TTCACCTAAAACTATCGTCTATTGTAAAGCATGTGTCAGCAGGCTTTCCCTTCGAATGGCACAGAACAACGAAACCTTTCCAAATCCAAGTTTTTCAGAAAACGGAACATTCAAACAAGCACCAGATATGAAGCCCTACGCGGTGATCATCAGGAAGTTGGTACCATTGATATTCTGGTACATATTCGCCATACCACACAAGCAAATACGAAAATGAGGGAGACAATGATATAATCAACCTATAAACATGTCAGATAATGATACCAAAGACATTTGGTTGTCTACGCGCATTATACACTTCTTGTATCCTTGGAAGAAGGGGACCTGTAGATCCATCGTTCCATCCGGCGAGAAACATACACCAATATAGTGCAGCTAGTTGTATGTACTCCCTTCCTTTGTATTGAGATATTGCCTTGTCTCCGCTCCCTATGTCGTACTCCAATGTAGATTCGACCGCATTTTGTGGAGCCTTTTGAAGGTCAGGTATCTGAGTGATCCCACCGTGATTAGAATCGTTTTGGTTGTAGACGCGGTTCAGACGGGCAAGACTTTGAACTGATGCATTCATACCATTGGAGCTAGAGAGAATGTCTAGTTCCATTGCCCCCATTGCGATATAGGTGGTAATGAAGTTATGGTTAACTTCGAGAGGTTCTGAAGCTTATTACGTCCGGAGAAACATCGGATACTAATTATATACGCGTGCCACTAGTCACATGCTGCTTGTCCATAAGCGCCCACTGGCTCAGATTTCTGTACTGTTCTTTGCTAAATCCTCCATCTGAAATCATGTCCTCCTCAAGTTCAGATCCAGCTAACATACATGGAGGAGACAATTCAAATCTCTGGCGCTGTATAGATCGAGACAAGTACGAGCAGCTAAATTACCGATTTTTTGTGGTGATTGAATTTTGGTTGAGCTAAGCGTTCATGGCCTAAATTTGGCTGACCCGGATGATGCCAAAGAGACCATCAAACCTTGGGACCAAAGAGAGAACACCGAAAAGTTTGCAGAATCTAATGTAGATGATCAGGCAAGCCACAACCTTGATCAATCCGAATTCCAATTAAGATGTGTCTTTAGGTTATCATCCATGTTCCTTTCTCCCAGAATGTTCGACTGCGCTCCGTTTTGCTGAAGCTCGGTGCGTGACCCTCCCGGATGCTCATTCCTTTGGCTCCAATCGCTTTACGGAAGGTAGAGGCGAGGTTGCTCCAGTCCATCTAAGGATCTATGCGAATCATCCAAACATTGTGGATTTTTCGGAGGCTGAAACTACCAAGGCACAATTAGATATAAGTCTCTTGCAGGGAGAACCCGGCGTCGTCGAATACCCACTTCGTGTTGCTGCCTTTGCCAGCATTAATTCTGTGTCGTTGTTCTTTGTGCGTCTGCGACATTCACCAGCATTTACCTTGGTCCGTACTAAACTAACACTCTGTTGTCAGAGCGAATCTGTCGGAGGGGATATTTCCAGGATCTATTACATTGGATTCAAGGGGGATATAAGAGAGCTCAAGAAGGATAAGGATCCTCAGATGGATATTCCGGCAGCAAATGCTGCAGATGCTCCTCTGTTTGACCGGCTTCAGGATAAAGCCAGTGGGCAACAGACAACGGCTAGATGAAGATCAGAATTTTGCCCTACATTATGATGTACCTATACAATTTAGAATAGCTGAAATTTTGAGCAAGAGTCGTTTATGCTGAGAGTGCATGTAAACGTTCAACATATGCTGTGACAGTACACTGGACGACAGATCTATGCTTGGCAGATAAGATAAGATAATGATTCTGTGACGTGTTTTCGAACTTTTGAGCTTTGGACGGTACATGTTGGTTCGCGGAAGGATTACCATTCCGGGCCTTGGGCAGCTTATACTTCGACACAGAAAGACGTTGGGAGGCTCTATTGCTGCAGGCCTTCTAGCTGTCAGCCTGAGATCAGTAGGACATGGAGAATTCCGTGCTGTCACGCCTTTCTTCCACATTCGAACTCGAGGTCTAGCTACCGTTACTTCGTTGTTATTTCCTTCTACCACCGTGCCACCGATGTCTATTAAGCCTCCTCAGCCCGCTCCAACTTGGGACCATCGTCCCGGTGAGATAGGCACCCTCATCAAAGATCTTATTGCCAAGGATAGATTGCTTATGGTAAATGGCTCGATTCTGGATACACTCTCAAAAGGTCTCTCACAAAAATGAATACTTAGGATAAGATTGCTGCTCTTCCCGCGGGGGAATGTGACTTTCAATCGGTATGTCCACTATTATCATAACTGTGTTTCTATGTACTGAGACTAGGAATTCAATAGGTCTTCGTAGGGCATTGACTCTTTCTTCCTATCACGATCTCATTGTTTTGCCTAGCTGGCTCTCTCTGTGGCGGAAACTGACTTTGATGCCGTCGCAGAACCTCTCTCGTTCTATCAGGTGCGATCCACCGTCACTGCAGCCACGGGTCTGGTCTAATCGTCTGTTGAATCAAGAATGTCTCTGCAGACAAGGCTTTACGCGATGCATCTAACGAAGCCGAAGTTCTGGTTCGTGACTACGGTGTGGAATCCTCAATGCGGATTGATGTCTACCGAGCCAAAGTTGCGGCGGAAAAGAATCTCAAGGAATCAGGACAATGGGAGAAACTTGGTGCAGAAGAGAAGCGCTTAGTTGAGAGAATGGTGCGTAAATCATGTCTGTTCTTCAAGATCCTCCCTGAACTTTCAGTCGAACAGATTTTGGACGGTACTCGTGCTGGATTGGCTCTTCCGGAAGAGCAGCGAAATCAACTGACAAGATTAAAGAAGGAGTTATCTCAACTCTGTCTGGAATTCGGTGTGAGCTCGATGCTGTTAGTTGATCGATGTAATACTTGATAGATATTTAGAAAAATTTCAACGAAGAAGATGTGGGTCTCTTCCCACCTTTCTTGTGCAACGGCTTATCCTCCACAGGAAAGGATTACTTTCACCGCAAAACAACTTGACGGCGTGCCTAAAGATGTTATCTCGGGTTACACGAAACGCACTGAAGGATCAGAAGAAGTCTACGATGCGACCTACAAAACGCCTGATATTTTCCCGATTGTGCGATAAATCGTGGTTCATGACCTGTTCAAGAACTGACCATCACCCTAGTTCAAATTTGCAAAGAATCCTGAGACCCGTCGCAAGGCGTTCGAAGGATACGAATCTCGTTTGGAAGTTAATGTCCCCTTGTTGAGCAAGGCTCTTAACATCCGCCGGCAACTTGCCAGTATACTTGGCTACAAAACCTGGTATGTGTGTTCTTTGATAATTCTTCGACTGTTTTTCACTCATCGTTCAACCTACACCTCAGGGCCGACTATGTAACTGAAGTCAAAATGATCAAGAACGGCAAAGGCGTTATTGATGTACAATCCAGTCATTTGAAATTTATTGCAATTTTTCATCTATCTGTCCTAGTTCCTAGACAATCTCGAAGAAAAACTTCGCCCGGTTGGTTTAAAGGATCGAGAAACCCTTCTCGCATTGAAAAAGAAGGAACATGAAGAGCTTGGCTTGCCATTCGACGGCGAATTCTATATCTGGGACTATCGATATTATGACCGGAAATTCATCGAAAGTAGTTTGGATCTTGATGACATGCTCGTCAAAGAGTATTTCCCGGTCACAGTTGTCGTACCAACCATTCTGGATATCTATCAAAACTTGCTTGGCGTTAGATTCGAGGAAATCAACGGGACCACCTGGCATCCTGGTTTGTTCCTTCTTCGAAATGGGAACGTTTACATTTCTTAAACCTTTGCCAGAGGTTCAACAGTTCTCTGTCTGGGAAAAGGACAGCAAAGACGAGTCCGGTTTTATTGGATATTGTTATCTCGACCTGTATCCTCGTTGTAAGTTCATATGTCCCACCCCCCACCCCCCATTCTCTCTTGACGATGTCCGACTTCTTCGCATGATTTAGCTGGAAAATATTCACATGCTGCTGTTTGGCCTCTTCTTCCGGGTCATGACAATTCAGATGGAAAACGTAGCTATCCAATAGCAGCTATGGTAGCTAACCTTGCAAAACCCACCCCCGATAAACCGGCACTGATGAGGCACGACGACGTTGTGACATTTTTCCACGAGATGGGTCACGTCTTCCATGGTTTGCTGAGCCACACCAAATTTTCTCGATTCCATGGCACCAGGTGCGATATTAATGATAGTCTGCCTTCACCTTCAAGCATTGATAACACGTCACCAGTGTTGCGCGCGACTTTGTGGAGGCACCTTCCCAAATGCTGGAGAATTGGTAAGTCACTCCAGAAACTGTAATAGGACCTGGCCTTGGTTTAGATGCTTTGAAGGTGCTGGGAACCTCAGGTTTTGGAAAAGATGTCCAGTCATTTCGAGACGAAGAAGCCTCTTTCCCCTGAACTGATCACAAAGCTTGTCAAGAGGTTCGTTGATCGGCATGATACACGTTTATGGTTGACTGCTTACAATCAGTGTTAATAACTTTCAACAGTCGCTATGTCAATGTTGGCTTGTTCTACTTGCGCCAAGTTTTCTTCGCCAAATTTGACATCAAAGTGCATACTTCTTCTGGTAGGTAGACACATAAGTTGTCAGTGACTGCAGTCATTCAAGTATAGTTTAGAGGACCAGGACTACACTGCACTTTGGAACTCGCTTCGGGAATCCATCTCGCTGGTCAAATCTGGAAAGCTTACACCTGGGCAAGGTGTGTCGATCTTGAAGAAAATTGATATCATAGCTCATAGTATCTTGCCTAGGTACATTCGGTCACATTACCGGTGGATATGATGCTGGTTACTACGGGTAAGAAACTTGTAGCGAAATGTGGGGACCCGCTAAACCAATATATACAATTTTTTCAGCTACACCTATTCCTTGGTATTCGCGGCGGACATGTACGGTGAGCACGTTGTTGATGCATGAATCGACAGACTATACCTTGACTGGCATTGCAGCCACCATATTCAAGGCAGATCCTCTGGATCCCGCTCGAGGAAAGCGTTACCGTGAAAAGATTCTTGTACCTGGTGGAAGTCGCGAGGAATTGGACTCCTTAAAGGTGACACTATCCGCGAATAATGAATCGGTTTCTGATATATTATGGCTTTGCAGGACTTTTTGGGAAGAGAGCCAAACAGCAAGGCTTTCTTAAACGAGTTGTTCGGTTCCCAATCAGCCAATCTCTAAACATATAGTAGTACTAATGACAATGTGAATCAATTGAGTAAACGCATGAGGATTCCCACAATGTCCAAGCAAGGTTTCGCATCTTCTTTTGGTAAGAAGGCATCGGTTCCCAAGTCTAGTATCTGTGTGCCATGGCCGATGCATGAGCTCGCCAAGTGCGCAATGGTTTCCAGTAAATTCCTCAGTTGATTTTTGCCAACCCGGAGTTGGATGACGTTGAATGATGTTTGAACTGTGTTTGGCTGAAGGCTAGAACATTTTCGAGATGTAAGATTAGCCGCCGCCAATGACCCACACAGAATGCACGATTATACATGCATAGATGGGGATGCAGCAATGGCCATGATCGGGCGCTATCATACATATACTCGTTACGCTCAATGTTCACCGCTCCTGGATTTGATCGTAAATCATTCAACCGACCCTCCTCTGGCTCCTAATGGATGCTTCGGTGAGTTTCAGGCTTCTCCGGGGCCTATCAGTGCCTGCAGGATATCGCGAGGGAACCCAGAAAGAATTTATTTACATCGGCTAAGCTTTTTGTTTCAGTACATTACTATGTATATATACATACGAACGATAGCCTATAAAGAACCTCATCGACTTTGTGATTTGAACTCCAATTTCACACATCAAAGCTTCACCAAAGGAAACAGACAATGACACGCTGGACTCGACTGTTTCAATTCGCCTTGGTTTGCACTTTAGTGCTGGCATCAGCGACTAGTGCTAGTCCGATTCCTGAGCCGCAGTACGTCTCTTCTCTCTCCTCAATGCTCAGCATCGACTGTTCATCTTGCAGCCGTTCTGGAATGAACTAACGTTCCTTCTTTCTCCCTCTTTAGGGATGGTATCGCACTTCCAAGAGAAGCATTTGAATTTTGCGAGAGATGCCTCGACCGCATTGGTGAAGAGTGAGAGTTCCTATTGCCTAGCTTGAGGTGAGTCATGAGAAGTCAGTAGCAGTAACATTGACTTATAAAATCTTAGAAACGACGATACATATTATCAATCACGAAAATACATGGATACCAACTTCCTTTATACATCTTTTACTCGCGGGCTGTTACTGTGGGCCTAGTCGGATAATGTTGGAGGTAGTCATCTTCACATCCTCTATGTACCTGTCGACTCGTAAAATTATGCAATGCGTAGTTTAAGTTATGATTTACTTTGGATCATGCCGTAGGTCACGCGCCCTGACGCGTTTGTGACAGACGCGACTCTTACTCACCCTCCCGCCATCAGCCAGAAAATTTGTTCCGTGTAAACATCGATAGAATCATGCGTTTTCGTGCTGGGGTAGAAAATGTGACCACATTTTTTCGTAAGTCAGGATGGAATCTTGTTCCGCATCTCTATGCTGAACCACTGCGAACGTTGAAGGGATCATGCAGTCCGTGGAAAAGCTACAGAAGAAATGCATTGTCAAGTTCACGGAAGAAAACATGCAAGTCATCTGTAATAACGACGCTAATGAAGGAGGAATACAAGTCTGGTCGTGAGTCGACGTACAATTGTCTCCAAGGGAAAGCGTTGATTTCTTTTTTACACCCAGTCAGATCAAGATAGACTCGATATTCAACAACTACCGGATCCAATCCAACTCTAACAACGAAATTACTGTCAATTTAACATGTGAGGCTCTCATGGGAGCACTTAGATCCGTATCAACGTCTTCCGGTACTTCCAATTCGGCATCAGGCTCGTCCTACGAAACGGACGAAGTCATCATCAAGCTCGCAAAGAAGAACGACCAAGCAGTGCTTAATTTTGAGATTACCGGGACCACTCGTGTAGGCAGAAAAGTGAGGATTGGACATGATGTTAAGATCGAGGTTATGAAGCCAGCAGATGTCGCGAAACTGAGTGAGCCGATGTGTCCTGAACCTGATGTGTGTTTTTTCCCTTTCATCCCCCAAAAAGTCAATACGCCTATGCACACAGATACATGTTCTGCTGCCGTCTCTACAAAAAATACGAACAATCGTCGAACGATTACGGTCAATGTCGGATGTATTGGCCATCCGGGCCAGCCACAGCGGATGTTTGCAACTCTCTATTAACACAGAGAGTGTTAAAGTTGATACGGAATGGAAGAATTGCACTATCCCTCAAATGAGTTTCGTATCAGGCTTCCATCGTGATGATTTCGTTCCTCACGACTCCATGTTGCAGTGAAGGAAAGTGCTTCACAAGACGGCAACGCCGATGATCCTCCGCTGGATCCAGAGCAGCTATTTTCCGTTTTGGTCTCTGTCAAGAGCTTCCTCAAGTTCTTGAGTAGCCATGTTGTATCAACGACCACGATAGCTTGTGAGTCTTTCATCAGGTCATCGTTCGTTATATGGAATCATCGAACGTGTGCTTCAGGTATATGTCGAAACCACTGCTTGATCTTGTACGTTTACATAGGTGATGTAGCGGATGCCGGAGGCGTTTTGACCTTCTACATCCCTGCTATCATAGATGATGAGTAATGACGATTTTGTACTTTGATACCCTTCATTTGCTTCATACCCGTTACCTGCTAATAGTTCAATGTCCCTCAATCCCATTGTGTAGCAATCATTGTTCACGATTATTTTCTGTGCAGAAATATCACTGGTCTGCAGTAGAAACTCTCCATTCATGGCTTGCAATGATACCCATTGATTAGCAAGTTCTGTTAGTCCATTCCTGTCTGAAAGACACAACTTGCACAATGTTTCACGTAGTTGCCATACGAAACTAATCTGACATTGGTCTCCAATAGGTCGGTGTACTATTGTAATGAAATGTTGGATGAACACGTTCATACATTTAGAAATGAAATTGGGGTGAACACAACTGCAGAGCGGACCAGACGTGCAAAATAGCAACAGAGCATATGTCACATACACGACATGGCATTAGCGATACTGGAGAGTCCGACGAGCTTCATCTTTTGGTTCAGTAAGAATTTTTCAATGTCTACTATCTACTATGGAAGTAGACTTGTGCAGTCGCTGTTTGCAAAGGATACAGAGATTCTTGTCTAGACGCAGTATACATTTATTGGAACATCAAAACGATCGTGGAAATTGCGGTAGCTCCAAGGACTGCGTAGCCGGTAGAGTAAGCTCCCTTGACGGTCAAGACTACGCAAGAATGAGCTGAAATTGGGGAAGAGTGAAAAGTAGCACGCACATTTACCCGAATCCCAAAGCAAATGTCTGATCCCGTTCCAGGAGTGGAAAGTGAAAGGGAGAGCCAAGATGAACTTGCCTGCGTACTTAACTACATCAGGCAAGCCACCGACGAACTCAGTAACGTGCGTGCTGTCAAAGGTACCGGGAGCTACAAGGTACGCCAACGAAAAGCCGTAAAGCACTGGGACTAATTTAGAAAGTGAAAGCGGAGAATTGCATGCACGCACGGAATCCGAGTCCTACACCAGTGACACGATTGAAGATTGAACCAATCCATGTTAATTGAGGCTCATAGATTGTAAAGTGAGGGCTGGATGGCCGTTGCAAACGTTGTGTATTTAGGATTGTCGTTCCATCTTCAGGCTTGAGGGACTGCGTCTGAACGGAGCTGTAGACAAAACATCCTATTATTAGCCCGTTCAGCGTTCAACCAAGAGATTTACCGCTTGATAATACTTGAACGAATAACGGTCCTTAGAACATGATTTCTGGCTGATGGTGACAGTCAAATTCGTAATATTTATGCCAGTGAAATCAAATCTTGCCTGGAGAGAACACAGCCTGTCGTAAGGTCGGTGCCAGACCAAGTGCACGGGTAGATAGCATGATGGTGAATGTGAACGTGAAAGCGCTTGTAAACCCGGCTCTCTCCGTGATCAGCGCTTATTTTTAAACGCCCTCTATGGACGGCTTAGGGACATAGAGCTGCATAGTGACAGATAATATATAACGATAGTAGTGACAGTGGAAGCAGGGACGCATAAATAGCATTTCCAAAACTACTCCGAATCCCCTGGTTCGTAGGCCAGTCGGAGGATACGCTTCTCGTTCCCAGCATTGCCCGGAACATGTTCTCCCGATACAGTTTCGCCAGTTGTAGTAGTCCCGTCAACCCCTTCATATGCAGGCGGGACGACATACATTTCCATTAACCTCTCATTCTCCCTTGTCAGCCGGTCAATTCTCGCCTGTAGATCGTGGACGCTACTATCCCCAGAACCCTTCACTGGAACAGAAGACGAAGAATCTGTAGATGTCTGTACCTCCATCTGCTGCATGAGACCAGCGATCTCATCCAGTCTTCTGCGGAGCTCTGTCTGCCTTTCATTGACTGTCAACGGTTTAGAAGAATCAAATCCTGGAACAGTCGGAGTGGTCGCGCCAGAAGCAGAAGTGTAGTCACTGCCGCTACGCATTTCAGTTGAAAGAGCCTTTGGAGGGCCGAAAGCCGATTTCTCATCTTGTACCAGGTGTTGCATCGGATACAAAATATCTACAGATGTCGAGATGCACGTAAGGAAAGCAGCCTACGAGAAACTCTTTGCAATTGAATAGCTTACTGCCAGGGGTTTCGACCATCAATCTCTCATTCGAATCCAAAACAGCAGCCCTACCACGCGCTGAGTACTTTGGTTTATCAAGTTGAGATCTTCGTCTCCAAAGAAGTATTGCTCCTAGTATTGCGGCGATCGCCAATAGGCCACCAATCACGCCACCAGCTATTGCTCCGGCGTGCGATTTGGAGGTAGTATCAGACGAAGTGCTTCCAGCTGAAGAGCCAGGATTTGAGTCGGGCCCGGTAGAGCTACCAATTCCAGCTTGAGCAGTGAAGTTAGGCTTGGAGTCAATATTGTCAAAATTTGGCTGATAGGTAAGGTAGTCTACGATGAAAGGCAAATTTCCCGACACGGAAGTAACGTTAACCGTAAGGGTGTGGTTTCCAGAAGAAAGGCTGGTGTTCGAGTAAAACGGATAATTAGTGGAATTGGTCAATCCGTTATTTGCAGCAGTATTGGCAGTAAAGGTTTGTGAAGTGGTGTATCCATCAACGTTAAAAGAAGCCTTCACACTTCCGGTTGATCCCCATGACATTATACCGTAGACATTGATTGTCGTTCCTTCAATTTGACGAAAGAATTATTATGGTGTCGAAAAATCATTCGAAACACGAACCGGCAAAAGAGAACGTGAATGTGTCACCCGCAGAACTAGAAGTATGAGTTCCATTTCCAGCTGGAGTTAGGTCGTATGCTCCAGTGACGACTTGATAATTGTCGGCGGACCACCATTGCCCGGACCAAGCAATTTCTGGGTTGCTGTCATCGACAAAAATCGTTTGGTCGGTCAAATTGGTCTGCGACCCCGCTGTGACGAGAACGTAGTCTGCGATTATTTGATCCATGCCATAGAGGTTTATCCCATGGTATGTCGCCTGGTCAGCAACACGGGGTGAAGTATACCACATTCCCCCGACCACACTGGTAGGATAAGTCGCAGTGTAATTGGCATCCGAGTCAATGACCACTAAGAAAGTCGTAGACTCATTCGAAGGTGGGGTTACACCGACGAAAGATATAGAAGTGCCTATGGTGAAGTTTCCAGGATAAATGGGCTACATACCGGGGAGGGATCATTCCACTTGCCTTGAAAGCTCGCATGCAAGACACCGTCCGTCGTAGTGTCTCCTTTCGAGGCAAAAAGGGCGCTTCCATTGTACCATGAGCCCGTTGACAAGTTTGTCCATACACCACCGGTTTCAGCAAGGAAGTAGTTGTCCTGGATTAATATCACAGACATGTATGTAGTCGATTTGTAGGTGAGGAAGGTGAAAGAAAGGAAGGAAGGTTGAGCCTGGGTCGGCTCAGGATGAGAAACGAATGAGAAAATGAATGTGAATGTGAGGTTGTTAGAGTCTGATAGTCTTCAAACTTGAAGTTCCTGAATTCTTATCGAAATCGGCTAAAATGACGTTTTGGGCGTTAATCACGAACTAGTGTTGCCAGGTATTGGCGCAAGGTGAGAGAAGGTGAGGTCCCCTGAGGTATCTCGAGGTCCATCAGAGCGAAATCAGGAACGGCATTGCGGTCAATACTAAATGCGCCGCCAAATGATGTCTTCTTACTCTCCCCACTAGTAATGGATGACTCCCGTAAGAAGTAAGGCTCCTGTAGATTTTTTTCCAGCTCATTTTTGATAGAAATCGTTGATCGGATACGTCGCTTGACTTGGGGGGGAATAAAACGCATCTGCCAAATGATAGAATACACAATCTGCCATGTTGCCATATTTCTGACTAAGCTCGAAATTTGATCTCTAACCAACCTCAAGGTGCCTTGAGTCACACTATCATGAACCCTTGCCAATAAGAATCTGCTGCATATTTAAACCACAAACACTTGTGGCTGAATGTGAATGAGTATCACTTGCTTGAGCTCCGTCTTTATCGTTGTTCATCTGGTCCTTGACGATAACATCTTGTCAATGTTAGACGAGCATCAAGCCATTATTGAATAATTAGGGAAGTGTGTGTGTCGAGATGTTAAGGAACGTGGGAAATGGTGCAAAACCCATGCTACGACGTCGACCGGAGTACTTCCTATGGCATCTACTGATCATTTCGGAAATGGCGGGGCAGATGTAAGCTGGGTTCTATGCATCGAATCATTTTGCTCAAACGCTCGCCTTCGATAGAACTATGAAATAATTGAAGAGATTTCTACTGGTACCGCATGTTACGTGTATCGTGCCAGATGCAAACGCGGACGACTCAAAAACAGGATAATCGCCCTCAAAAAGGTATTGAGTCTTGTCCTTTGTCTTCTCGCTCTGTTGAACTCAAAACCTTTAGGTCCCAGTCGAAAGATCACACTCGCCCTCCTCACTCTCCCTCTACCAAACGCTTTGCCATCCTTCCATTGTTTCATTATTCTCTGTATTCGCTACTTCCAATTACCGATTCCAGGTGCTGGAGCTCTGCTCCGGAGGATCCCTTGCCTCTTTTCTCCGTACTCACGAACACTGCTCCATAAGTGAAGGCCAAACACGCTCAGTCATCAAAGCCATTTTGGACGGTCTCGCCTATTTGAAGAATAACTCGATCGTTCATCGCAATATCAACCCCGAAAGTGTACTATTGACCGAACATTGTAGGATAGTGAGTAGTCTTTTCCTCATTCGAGATCGCAAAATTGTTGACTTTTCTTCACAGAAAATCTCGAACCTGGATTTAGCAACACGTCTTCCATCGCAAGATCATACCGCAATCGCTCTTCTAACTCGTGCTGAGTATATCGCCCCGTATGCATTTGTTTATCTCCACACAACTTTCCTTCACTAACACCCTGAGATAGTGAATTCCTGTCGCGAAGACCTTATGACTACCGTGCCGATATCTGGTCCCTAGGATGCCTCGTCTTCACTTGTTTAGTTGGAAAGCCACCATTTCAGGTTTGATTTTTCTCAGTGTAATTTCGCAAGGCGGACTGACGCTACATCCAGGGGCCGTCAATGGATGATATGTTCGAGAATATACTACACGGACGTTTTTCGACACCAGAAAGTATTTCTACATTGGCTAGGAATTTCATCTCAAATCTCATCCTAGTGGTGAGAGCCTTCACATCAATAATTGCCGAGGTCGCAGTCACTAAAAATGTAATCAGGATCCTACGGTCAGACTTGATCTTTCCTCCATATTCGTCGATCCTTTCCTCGACTCGCGGCTTCCAGAAATTCCCCTGAAGTTCTCAAACCCAGACCTTCCATCTGGTCACATCAAAACATCCAAACCGCACCCGATTCCTTTCCGAGCGCCCTCTTCGCTGAAGACAAAAGTCTCTATGCATTCTGCTCATAAGAACGACAGGCCACCACTCCGTGATATACAAAACTCTGATCTTAGACGGATTCTTAGTGACGAGATTTCCTTTGGAGACCGACGCGTTGTTTCGGATCCTTGTACGAAGTCCGGGACTATCGTTGACATTAGTAGTCGGCGACACTCATCATTAAATCTGCCCAATCATGTTCGCCCTCGGGTGCTTAATCGTGTAGAGATGTTAGAATCATCCGACTCTTCCGATCACGAACATGAAGGTGTTGAGCCACAAAGTATTGTGAACGAGGCCGTCTCAGATTCGGTATCGTCTTCGCTTTCGCTCCTTGTTAATCCTTACTGAGTCACACGTTAATCAGCTTCCAATTGGAACAAGTCGTCCTTCTGCTTTGACCACTGACTTACTCTCTGCTCAAGCCCACAAAACGATCAACGGCCAAATTACCATTTTACCTTCTCGGTCGTTACTAGTGGATTTTCGCGAAGGTGAAAGACGCAGAAGTAACCCTGGGACTGAGGTGTTCGTTGTTAGTTCAGACGGCAACGAGGTTTGAGGCTTTTTTCAACCTTATCCACTCCGCTAATAGGTTCAGTAGATCAGTATATTCTCAGCGCCTCATCTCAGCATACCTTGCTGTCTAACGGAGCCTATATCGACGTACACCATTAAGACCTTGCCACGAGAGTACTGGGTTCAATACAACAATGCTGGAAGTCTTATTAGCCGGTTGAAGCAACGTACCCCTCGGGTGAGGACATTTTGTTACTTGTATATACCTGGGACTAAAATCCTTTTCACCCAAAAGATGACAGTACATGAACCCTCCTCAAAATGTACTTTGATGGCCAACACTCCTCAAGCAGACATTGAATTATTACTCGCAGATTCACTAACTAGCAAAAACCCACAAAAACAATCGGGCGTTACTTTGGACAAGGACAGAGCTCATATCCGTCTTCGATATTCGCGGCAAATGCATTCTCTCGAAATTTCTCAGTGTGTGACTGGTCCTCAGGGAAAGGAGTGGAAGAAACGAACACTCGGGATCTCAAGCCTCGATCCAGCCATAGAACCTGCACTTTCAAAATTTTCAAATGACGAGGCGGAAGGGCTCAGTCGCTTATCGAAGTTCTTGCGCGTTTGTGTATCACTTGAGGAAGAAGAAACAATCTATGGACAAGAGCACGATACAACTGTTCTGGCACGTTCCTCAAACCCGGACCTGGTCGCAAATTCCCTAGTATCCAAGAATCCTCATATTACCAACAGGGTCGCAAGTAGCTCACGCACGCTGGCGCAATCATTCTCTGTATCTTCTGTCGATCTCAGACTTGCTCCACGACCTCCAAAATTCTCTTCAATGTCCAAACGCTTGACTCAAGACGACCAAGAGCTAGAGGATATCGTCACACCACCTGAAAAACAATTTCGAGAAATCGATTACTCAACCAAAGCTCTATCTCTGACCGCGTCTGATATTACTCCTTCTTGGTATCGGAATGGTTTTCACTCGACAGAACTCATCGCCTCCACACAACCACTTCAAACGCGGTATATTCCTTCTGCCGGTTGGTGCATTCGATATAACTCCAAAGTGTCTCAAGGCGGAAGGTACAAAGTCATGTTCTTGGATGGAGAGATCCTTGATATAGATGTAGATGAAGAATGGGTTGAACACATAGTTCCTGATTTGGAGGACACTGGCAAGAAACAAAGGCATGTTTTTGTTCTGAGTATGCTTTATTTTTCAAATATTAATCTTCAAACCTGACGGCAGATGCTCAATCCGTGAAAGCCACTCGCAGCGCGCCCTTAGTGAACGAATGAAAGTGTTTGAAGAATTCGTCTACATGTTCGATGCAGAGAACTCGTTGTTACAGCCATAATTATACGAGTATGTATTGAAGTAAATGCTAATCGAAAGTGTCCAAAGATCAGTCGGACTACATACCAAGATCACAACAACATATAAAGTTCTAAGGAGGCGGCCAATAAGATCGCTAATAAGGTTTTGTATGAGAACCCGGTCTCCGCATAAGCGTCATTGGAAGTCCCGCTAGTTGAATTTCGCAATAGGAATTAGCAAATAGCATCGAGGATGAAGTGAGAAATAAACTTACGTAGTAAACAAGCGTAAGTAGTTGATTTCCCAGTAGGCGTTGTCATAATTACTTGCAGTTTGGACGAGAGATGTGCAGTTCGAGGCTACGGAACTGCAGGTCTCATCAAAAGTTGTGGTGTCTCCAGCGAAGGCGCCACAAATGTCGATGTACTACAGAATTCGATGTCAACTATAAATCGTAATAACTGGTTCATTGAACACATACCAATGTAATGGTTTGGGGCCCGAACACAGAAGACGGAGAACACCCACTAGCAGGATACCACGCACTCGCCGTGGACCAAGAGGTTGGATCAGGCTGGGACGATGAGATATCACTGGGAACAGAGCTCCGGTTGAAGAACCACATTGCTATTCCCGATTCATCCCACAGTACTGCATAAACTCCACCGTCGTTCTCAGCGAATCCAGCACCAAATGAATCTGATTGTGTTTCGTCGACCACACATCCAGTGTTTTCATCCTCAGATGGGACCACAGTACAGTTTGTTGAAGTTGTCGTTCCAGTTTGATTTGAAGTCGCAGAGCTAGATTGGACACACGAGCTCGAACCTGCATGGAGGGAATACTGATTACTTGTAGCCAGATTCACATTTTCTATCAAGTCCATCTCGCCATTGTCTGGCCAGTCTTGCCCTTGCGTGAACAGGGATGGCCACACCGAGCACTTGAGATACGATTAGCGATCCTTTCAACACTTTCTTTGGTGAACATACACCGTAGGGAATGTGCACCGCATCAAAAACCAGTAGACTTCCAATAGTCATCATCTCGTTGCTCTCAAGGTACACACTGTTTCGTCCAAATGTGGAGTCACCATTGGCATCAGTGGTATTGTCGACTTTTATTATTACATGGCCATTACTGTCGACGTAAGTTAAATTGTCGGCGACAGCGTCAGACTGAGAAAGGAAATGGACGTTTCCTGCGATCTTTGTGTTAGATGAAGAGAGGGAGGAGGAGGTGTTGCATCGTACCAAAATTGTTGTAGTCAATAGCACTTTCATTATATGCGAATGCTGACAAACTAGGAAATGTGGATCAACGAAGGCTTGATGAAGAATTAACTTGAAATGGACTAACAAATTCGAACCGCTCAGGTTCTGTGATATCGTGTAGGTTTGAGCACAAATCGCAGTCAAAGTCGTTAGAACAGACAGCAGCAGAAAAGCTAAGGACAAGGCCATCATAGAGGAACGAAGACTGCGCCTGCGGAAGGCTCAGATTATGTAGTATCTCAGTTGCGAGTCTGCGGCTGCCTGCGCAATTTTATCTTTATGCCGAACAACGTGCTCGCTTTGCCTGACATCATACGCAGTACTCCGCAGGTATTTATAACCTGGGTGTAGATTTTCTCAGTACGCGCATGTATGGCATTGCACAGGAATACTCATTCAGTGATAATACACGAGCTAACATAGTCGAATTTTTCCCACCGAGGGATCGTGGTCACTGGCTCGCTCGTCAATGTTCGCCATCCAGTTGTTGACCTATAACCCATCGTTACAGTTGATGCACTATCGAAAGAGAATGTTGCTCACATGAATGTGTTGAATAGCGTTTTGCCTGTTCGACAAGGCGGTGGAAACGAAAGCATGATCCAACTGCTCTGAATTTTGGTCAAACACGTAAGTGTAACGTTCTACCGGATCAACATCAGCCAACTCATCCATCTCGAACATGATGTCCGTCAAGGACGCAAACACAGAGCGTGTCTCCAGATATTCGTTGCAGTCCCCTGCTACCAAAATGTTGGCCTTGCTGTCGATATCTAGCACAGATTGTACGAATTCCTATTTGAAGATGTCAACTCTACTGAACATATGATTGACTATGACGTACAGCAACAAGGTCAACTTGGGATGTACGTTTTGCCACAGGAGAATTGACGGGTGGGCGTGAATTACCTTCTGTGGACGAGGATCCGTCTTTTGACTCCAAGTGTAAATTCACGGTGAAAAGGGTAGCTCCGCCATTAGTTTGCCATTCCGCCACCAGAGGTTTCCGAGAGTCCTCCCATGCAGCATTGCTTGGATCAATCCTTCCGGGATTAAAGCTGCAAGTCGACAATATGAGTCAAGAAGAACTGCCCATGGTGTACCACTGACTTCAATTTTGGGACTCCGGAGCTACTGCTCACTGCAATTGCTTCTGTAGCAGTCCCAGCTGGGGAACCAGACACAAGGTTGATTTTTTGCGAGCGGTACCTGGGTGGACGTGAGTTAAATGGATGATCATGAATTCAAGCGTAAGAAGCTCACAGATAAGCTTGACGAATGTTCCCTCCTGGTTCACCGCCATCCGCGTCATTGACAGGATCGATAACCACAAAGTCGTAAGTGACGCCGTTTACAGCAGCGATTGCTGATACCAGTGCAGAAAGAGTAACAGTGGAGCTGACGATGCCATCGTCTGTTGCTCCATCGTTGTCCTGAATCTCCTGGAGAAAAACGATGTCCGGACTCAACAGATGCGTTGCAATGTGACTTGCGACTGTTGGGAGTTGGGTCGCAGTCGGTCCAAAATTATCTACCTGAGATGGACATGTAATTAGAGGAGGCACACCAATGGCGTAGCTACTCATTTTCTGGAGCTCACGTTATAATCACCGAACGTGACGATACAGATGTCTGTGATATCAGCTGTAATATTGGTCGGAGGAGCGGTTGTAGTAGGCGTAGTGAGAACTTTAGGTGCAGTGAGCGGTAATATGTAGTAGAACCCAAATCTAGTGGCACTGAATGAGAATGCGAAAGAGTTGCAAGAAATTATCAACGTACTGGTATTGAACTACCCCAGTGATATCAGAGAGCGTAACCCCGAGAGACACGACAGGGTTGGTGGTTCCATCGATGGGAGCACCTATGATTACTGCTTCTGGATTGGCGTCGGGGATATTATCTGGGCCTGTTTGACATGAGAAATAGGTTAGGTCAATGATAAGAAGGGAACCAAATCCTACTTACCAATTGTGATAGATAGCCCTCCACGGCTGTTAAGCCCTGTGACGGGCCAATCCCCAACAACCCAGAATTCGCCAAAATCGTTGGGAAAAGCGACTGAGAGAGGGGAAGGAACCGTCACGAGTTGGCCTTCGAGACTTGCCCAAAAGTCCATCCCGTAGTCAGCTGGCACAAGAGTCGCATTTACAGTATCAACTCGACTTTGGTTGTTGGGTACGCTGAGCCATCCGTCGGGGCCAACATCCAAAGCAGAAAGTGCTTGAGTCGGTGGAGTTCTATCAGTACCAAGCTTCACAGGACTGACGGTGTTGCTTGTAGATAATACCACAACGTTCGCGGCTGTTGGAGAAGTGATTTCGGTGGCCGTGAGATCGTCTGGGTCGCTGCTGGAACGAAACTCGGACACCGTTCCTGTTACACTGACCATGTCGCCAACAGCAACTTTGTTGAGAACGGTGGTAGTCTCCGAGAATATAAATAGACCGTTGGATGCCCGAACATCAGAGGAGGGAGTACCTGAGATGTAGAACCCCCCGCTAGTCTTTGCAGTGACTACCCCCGTCACATTAGACACAGATTTTCCAGCGAATGGTGATTGGAAAGCGATTCCCTGGACATCTGTGACTAGAGTTGCATGGGTAGTAGATATTAGCGCACAGAACCAGAAGAAAGTCGACTTCAGCATGGGGTTCGAGGGTGCACAAGAAGCGTCAAAAGGATGCAATCATCGAGATTCTCGAAGCTTTATATGTTCGGGACATTATCAGGCTATAGTATACACATGAAAAATGGGACGCACACGGTATCAGCAGAAGCACATGGATGCTAGTACCCAGAAGCTTGTGAGAGATGTCATGTATTTGCCAACCTGTCTACAATCCTTACCTCGCACGTTCGTTGAAGGAACAAGGATTAATGATTCGAGGCTTTGTCTGACTCGATTCAATGGAGTACAACGTACAACAACGCCAAGGTCAAGCTGCCAATACTGCTAGATATGAGTCTGAAAAATCAGCTCGGTTTGACGTGAGGAAAATCGAAAGATGGGTACTTAGAAAAGAGAGGAGAACCATGTGTGCAGAAGCATCCTTATCTGATGCACCGAACAAAAAAGTCGTTTTCGAACGCCAGCAGTGAGCCCGCAATCTTTTATAGCCTTCACTGAAATGTATTGCCAGGGTATGTAAGGGGTAAGGATATAGATACATTCTTGCCAGCTACTGTAAGTCGATGTATGTGCACATTCAGAACGATATCAAGAGAATGCTCCAGTGCTTAAGCAGCAGTACATTGGGTGTTTTGGGTATCGCAATCGCCGACAGTGATGCCTGCGGCAGACCCAGAGTTGGCAGCATCAGCACAAGCGTTGTGCTGTATTGAGCAAGATCTCTGAAGAGCAGCCGCAAGGTTTAAGAAAGAGTCACCGGCTGTAAGTCACAAAGATTAATTGGCATGCAGATAAATTATGGTGAAAAAATTAACACACTTTCACCCGCAACAACGAATCCACGCCCACCAGTTGTCACAGCAGGAGCCAAGCTGTTACCAACTAAATGAAGAACAATTAATATCCCTAGCGAGACAGCAGAGTACGGAGCTATTTACCATCGCCGGTAAAGGTTTGTAAGTTCTAGAGGTTGACTTGTTAGTGCAACATTCACCGAAAACTCCATATTTAACATACCTGGCCAGCAGCTGCGGAGGTTGTGGTCGCCGAAGCACTGGAGGTAGCAGTGGCGACAGCTTCAGTGACGGCGGAGGCACTCGCGCTCGCAGTCACAGTAACAGTGACAGGAGCTACATAGAGAGCGCTCAGTACTAGATAGGTTGTGTCCTTCATGAGAGCTCACCAGCACACGTGGAAGCAGCGTCAACTGCGGCAGAGGAGGTGGCAGCAGCCGCAGCGGTGACTGTTGAAGTAACAATAACTTCCGCTTAAGATAATGTTAGAGAACAGACAACGGTGGCTTCAAAGATAAATAAAAAAACCTACTTGTGCATCCGTCTGATGATACCGAGGTGACAGTTGTGCTATCTGCACTGTCAGTAGCAGAAGCAACATCCGTAGCAGCAGATCTGAATTAAAGATGATACGGTTCAGTATAATGATTCCAGAAAACTTCGCAAAAAACTCACGTAGCAGCAGCAGCAGCAGCAGTAGTAGTAGCAGCAGCAGACGAAGCAGCTACACCCGAAACAGCAGCGTTAATTTCGTCGGCCGTGGCATCTTCTACAAGCTTGTTGTCGGCATTGATGCAACCCTTTTGCAGCCGCCATGTAAGAAAATCATCAACAATATTTGAGTGTCAATACTCACCTCATCGACGATGTTATCACAAGTGTTACCAGCGGCAGTGGGATCACCAAGGGTACCAGGAGCGAAGGTGCCAGACTTCAGAGCGTCCTGAGGATCACCACCGATCGAAGCAATTTGTTGAGCCAGAGTGAGAACGATAGCCTTGTTTGTTGCGGCAGCACCGGTAGAAGCAGGATCTTGATGTTGAGATATCGCAGCGATTTCAGAGTTTACAGCGGTGGTGCTATTGCATGCAACAGATGCAAGACCACTATATTGAACCGAGGACTTTAGTGCACGTCTTCATGAATTGGGTTCAAACTCACACAGAGCCAGTGTTCCGCTCAAGCGCTCGATAGATGAGAGCAGCGGTCATAAGTGTAACATTGCTAGCTGCTTTGGCATTCGTGAAAGCCTACGGAAAATGGTCAATCGACAACACGAGAAAGAATATTTGAACGACTGACCAGATCAGCCAGATTTTGCTGGAGACAGTCAGGATCAGTCGTGTCTCCCAATCCACCTGCTGCTGCTGCATCTCCAAGTAAACCGAAGACAGGGTCTGTGTGGAAAGGAGGACAATCAATAACAAGTGCAGTGCTGTTACGAATTGCCAATCACCTCCAAGGTTCTGAGGGTTGCTTCCAGTAGCGATTGCATCTCGCATCAAAATCAAGATATTTTCATGGGAGTGTTCTGTGTAAAGAAATGTCAGTCATCTGATTGTTAGGAACCCTGATAGAACTGATTCCAACTCACCTTGAGGAACCTCACGACGAAGGACAGGCGCCGCAATGTTTGTGGCAACGGTGTAAGCCAGGGCAAGCACAAATGATTTGAAGAGCATTGTGAGAATGTTCGATTTTATAGCGTGAACAAGGAAAGTATCCAACTGAGCGAAAAGGGGGGTTCAAATGAAAGAATCACGCTCGGCGACCTGCATGAAAGGATCTTCATCAATGGATGATCCCCTAGACATATGACGAATTCATACCAATGAACTTGAATTTGGAAAAATCCTACAAGAACCTGTCTTGACTGGCAAAACAACGAGTGAAGGGAATGTGGAAAGAAAAGAGAGAAAGGAAGGGTTAACAGGGAATGTGTTCGGTTTTCTTCTCATTCGCCTTATATATCTCTTGGATATTGATTCCGAGTAGAAATTCTCGTTACCACGTAAAATGGTGGTCACCAGGAACTAAATGAATTTTCTTTCCAATCGGACGTTTTCTGCTCACCCCTTCCCGACTCTTCCTGACCCTGCTTTTCCGGATCCATTATGCATTTTCAATGATTAGAGCAAACTTGCCATTTATTCCGAGTTTTTCAGAACCGGATTTGAAGCAACAAACAGAATTTTCCGCCAGTGTTGCTCAGTGTTGGTCCTACGTTTCCTGTTTCCGGGTAAGGGAATAGAGGTCTAGTATCCGGTTCTGGTTTTCGGCGTTCGCGAAACCAAGGTAACGACCGGATAACGATTGATACGAATTTTTGATTGTTTTTGTGCCTCAATTATCTCCAGAGGGACATGAGGAACACGTCGTCAAATTTTCCGACAATTCCCCTCAGTGATTGAGGAACAAATGTGTAAAGTAGAACGTAGAACGAGAAGCTGAGGAGAATTCTTTGCTTCGAACACTTTTCGAGTACCAATCATGTCAGAGTTTTGAGCAGCGAGCGCACAACGGCGTAGCAAAATTCACACGACCCTATTTATAGACTGACATCGGCATTGATGTCGTCCTTCCAGGATGTTTCCTGAACATGCAAAGTCTGGACTGTCGAGTTGAATGCCAGCGGCGCCGTGTAAACAAATCTTGTCCTTAGGCTTTGGCTACTTCAATTTTATGGCGCGTTCGTTACGGAACACTGTCTTTGGGACGAGTCGAGGATGGGCATTATCTTCCTTTCGACACTCTTCGATATGCACTCTGACAGTGGGTACTAGTATGTTCACTGAAGTCTCAATATCTCGATGACCATTCATTATATCGCTGTCCACTACACCCACGCGTGCCCTTTATATGCGGACAGATGTAGCATTCTTCTTGGTCAAAGCATGTACATCTTGTTCTGTAAAAGCTGAGTTTGAGAATGGACATAAACGGATCGAGTGCTTACGAATGCCCCAAACATGTGCTTTGAGGTCAAGGAATTCTATGAAACGAAACAAAGCCAATGTTGATCATGAGTAGGCACAAACTGTAAAAGTTGAGCGGCATACCGACGTTCAGCCCATCGTAAAGCTTCTTCATTTCCGCTCGAACGCGTGATATATCCTCCTTGGATGCAGAAGCATCGGATAACGCCTTCAAGTCCTTCTCCACAGCTTGTATACGTCGGACCTGAGTGGTTACCTGTTCAGTGCTGAGCTTGAGTTCCTCGACGCTGGCTTGCAATGCAGCAGAAGCCTGCTTGTATTCATCTAGTAGTTGATAAGCAGCAAAATATGAAACTAGAGAAAAGCCGAAGAGGAATCCGACGATCCTGATGCAAAATGAGGCTTTTATTCACGATAGTGGTAGCAACTGAGCTCACCCCCCTCGGAAACCTCCGATGGGTTTCTTTTGGACAGCCGGAGCACCAACACTGGAAGTTTCATTCCTCAAAGAGCGGGTGGTCATCAGCAGACGACTTTGGGAGCGTTGAAGTGCATTGCGAGTATTGTTGAAATGGGCGCAGCGTAATGAGCTGGTGGCGATGGAAACGTTCATCGGCATTGCAAATTGTAATTGGGAAGGGCTGTTTTAGCAGCACGTGGTCAGACCTCCCTTTTAACATTCCCCTTCTTCAAGTCCATCACCATGAAACGCGCCTTAGAAAAAACGCAACCTACCAATTTCAAAGAGAGGAAGAAACAAAAGCTTGCAGATGCTCGGACAATCGCGGTACAATCACCAATCACCACCTCGAATGCTGTTGCAGGTCCTTCGCAATTAGGTCCTACAATCAATGACAGTCAGTCGGTTCATGAAACTTGCTGAACTATCATTGAAGTAGCGCCTCAGAATTGAAGCGGCTTCCGGGTGCTATCGATGTTGAGAAATTTGCAGAGGTGAATTTTGGTTGTTTAACTAGGAAATATCACCTAATCGTTGTCGACAAGGCTCGTTCTTTCGAAATAAATGCAATGAAAACTGCCATTGAAACAGCAAGGCATGCTCTCGTCCATTATGTGAAATCGCCACAGACCTGAAGCCCTACATGTAGCTCGGCCTCCACAACTCGAGCATGGCAAGTTCTTCCCCGGCATCTACGTCGTCGAGCAGCGAGTCATAATCCCCGGCGAGTACCTCTCCGTTTACGCGACAAAGCGCGCTCAGAGGTGCGTTGCATATCCCTATCGGCTACCTCTTATTCAAGTCCGACTTGCAGATGGATCCTATGAGGCGAAAAGTCCTTGGACGTGCTATGCCAAAACTCGGAAAGGAAAGGCGGCTCCCCAAAGAAGTGATATTCATGAATCGACAACGTATGAAATTTCTTCTCAGTCGGATCGTTTCGCTGCTAACCCTCCTTGTAGACGACAAAAGGTGGTTAGAGACCCACATTTGGCATGCAAAGCGCATGAAAATGGAGAATATGTGGGGATACAGATTGGTAAGAACTACATCAATCACAAAATCCATCTAACGAATTTGTCTCTAGGCAGTTACTCCCACAGAAAAAGCATTTCGTCCTTCACATCGTGCTTCGATACATGGCTCCATCCTCCATGATGCGTCGTACCTATCTCTCATTGAAATGATAGGACCTGAAGCAACTTTGAAGGCCATTCTGGAAATGTGCTGTGACGCTCAAGATGTCAGTTCTGGGGCTCGAAGGTGATGATTGTTTTGACTTACTGATAGCATTTCTCAACCTTGTATCTTTAGATATACTTCAGGAGCTCGAGTGTGTAAAACCCACATCTACGCACCAAATCGTTATCCTCTTGGTTTGATCTGTCCGATCACTGTGATGTGGAAGTCCAGGCCCTCAATTATGAGTAAACCCCTAGAGGAGGCATCCAAGTCTAAGAAAGGCAAAGGAAAAGACAAGCAGAAGGAAATTCCACCTGAAGCCAGCGACAATGTGCGAGTTCTCTGGATCTCTTTTCACCCTTCAATGTACGATGAGGTGTTCTTTGCTCTTCGTACTTCTACTTCCCAAACCCTGGAGGCTGCAGGCAGTCAAGGCGTCACTGTCGACGTCGAGCTGATTGATATTCGAGGAGAGGTCGGCATTTTTGAAATCATGGGGCCCAAGTCGAATCAAGTTCTTCGAGGTTCGCTTTCTCCAGTGATGGCGCAGGCGAGTGACGACTTCAAAAAATTCTGGGCCTCCTTGGGGAATATACAGTCGTGTGGGTCAGTGCCAAGAGGCATGATCATAGGGTTTCTTGTGAATGACCCGCGTTTGAGGTTCGTTGTGAATTGGAGACAGAGAGCATATTCAATAGTTTCTTTCAGATTTCCTCCGAAAAATGCCAAGGTCCAGTTACCGGTTGAAAACAGCGTGTCGTCTTCGATAGGAGTCTTCCCCTCTGCTGCATTAGCTGCATGTAACGTATGGGAACAGAATACCCGAAACCAACTCAAAAATCCGCGATACCAGACAAAAGATATCAACGCAAGACGCGCTCAGGTCATTCCCACCTTCTTTTTGCATCTTCGTTTGTGCAATTCTGATTCTGTTGCGATAGAACCTAATTCCTGGGACACCCTTGAATCCGCTGCGACAGGATGATCGGATCCCGGTAATGCTCATCCAAACATCATATCAGCATTCAGCGTCCCACGATACCGAAAGCATCGAAGGCTGGACTTTCATATTTCCGGCAGGATGGTCCATGGCGTTTCTCCAGCAACTCACCTATACCGGAACTCGGGTCGCTGGGCAACGAGAACGCCAGACGCAGGCATTTGAAGCAGGCACTGCATATTTCCCTTCAGATTATCCCTCCACTAGCGCATACAAAGCCCACATATCGGCCAGAGCAGAGAAAGAGAAGGCGAAGTGGGCTAGGACTCCGGCCGCGAAGAGGGTAAATTATAGGAAGCTTGGCACACGCAGTCCGTGGATACCCGATTGGGAAGTTGTCTTGGGGTTGAAGGAGATGCCCGATGAGCCCTTAGATGATGATGATGAGGAGAATGTAGACGATGTAGAAAATATGCAGGACCTCATCACAACACAGCGCGAACCAGAAGAGCCACTGGAACAACGGCGAGAAGATTTCCTCGTAGACGGTGATCCTTCAGTTGGTCCTTGGCTTCTTCGTGGTGTCGAGATTTCCAGCATCGTTTCCGATTTGAGCGAGGATTTAGTGCCAAGTCAATCGCTTCTGGCCACCCTGAATTGCCTTCGAGCGAAACGTTCACTTGAACCACTTGAGAGTACTATCAAGCCTGACGACTTGCTGAAAAGCGCTTTGGTGTCGGTCCGTATAAAGATTTGTTCGAAAGGGTCCCCGAGCAATCTTTCTCTTGTGCACTCGATTCCTGATCTAGAGCTGCAAGAATGGCGGAAAGGTTTGACCAAGGCGGGTGTGGACCTTATACCTGCAGAAGTTGAATTTGTGAACGTGCGCACTAATATCTCTCTCTTCGTATACTCACAGAATTTCTTCCAGCTTCCGGATATTGTTCCTGCTCCCAGTTCAATCATAGGTTACATAACAACTGGAGGATTCTCACTTTCTCGGGGAGAGGGCTTTGCAATCGGGGCAATGTCTCTTACTCGTTTGTTTGAGCTCCAGCAGCAAGCTAAAAGGTCTGTTTATTTCACTCGCACTGTTATATTTTCTGACTGTCAGCTCAGGTTATCGCATTACGTGAAGTCCGATAAGGCTTTGTTCGTGAAGGTCCGGGATAGAAAAGGACACCAATGTCGGCTGGCACGCATTCATGTCGTGTAGAATTGATACACTTAGTTATGGTCGTGGCTCTCTACGTAGTACGGCTCTCATGTTAACGTGCAGAGGATATAGTCACAGTGTGTAGTGTTGGCTGATGCGAGAATGGTCAAGTGAAGGGTATATGAAAAAAACGGAGAGCAATGGTGAAATCAGCGTATCTTCCATTTGTCTACAGCCGCTTCAACCAAACGGCCCATTTCTTCCCTGGCCTGCTTCTTTGCGCTGTCTGTTATTCCCTCAAGAGCATCCAATGCTTTCGGCGACGTCTGTAAAGGATCGAATTCGAGGATATGACCATCCTTTGTTGAAATTGTTACCATATACTTTTTTGTCGGAGCGTACGGTGTCTCAAAAGAGGTTTTTGGAAGACCGCTATATGGCCCTGTTGTAGACTCAGCCAAGGTAGCATCAGAGTTGTTCCGTGAATGCGGTTTAGATGATGTGCCAGGATAAAAACTGCTCTGGGAGTCTGCTCTAGGAGGGAGACCGGAGACGAATGAAGGATCTCTCCGGATGGATATATTACTCTGTGTGCGTTTCAGGGTGCGTGGTTCACCTGTGTCTCCGCTAGACCTGCTATCTGGGGGCAATAGACCATCCGTCCAAAACGGATTCGCTAGTGGCGAACCGTTTAGACTGAGCATTTGCTCGTCTTTTCTAGGAGGACGATAAGTGGCGGAAGAAGCATGCGTATGATGAAAAACTCGGGGATAAGAAGGGGTCTTCGCAGGCAGAATAGGATTGAACGTCGAGCTCGACGGGGCACGCGTTCGGGATAAACCTGGTAAAGGTAATTTCGAAGGAGATGTAGGAGCACGCGGAATATAAGCATTCGAAGTGGTGAAAGGAGGTTTGACTTTCTGGGGACTAGGCGAGCCGGGTATTCTATCCATTGGAGCACGGGGCTACAGTTTATGTTTAAGTGATCTTGACAGAGTGAGAGAGAGAGAAAAGGCCATGCATACCCTGCCTGGTGCCTTTTCTCCGCTTGCAAGAAGTCTAGCGCGTTGCGCGGTACCTGGACCAGTGGATGTACCCCCTTTCTTCTTTGGCGATATATACGACGTAAGACGAGCTGCCATAGAATGGTCAGCCCATAACGGAGAGAAGGGAAAATACCTCGCGAACCACTCTTGGAATTCCTTGATGACTCGTTGTCATCGCCGTCTCTTGTCTCTTGTATCGCCATCCATTTCCGCTTCCTCTCAGTTTTATCAATTTCTCCAAGTCCATCGCCTACTTGTGCCGCCAGCTTTTCCTTCTGAGATCCTGTAACCGCAATGACAGGATTGCCGTGGTACTTTTCGCCAAATTCCTTCATCGTAATGGTCCTGACGAGTTTGGGTATGCGCGAGATGGTGTTCTCCTGATGAATCTTGAAGCCTTCGAGCTGATCTTCGAGCCATGAGCGAAACTGACGAGTCCGATGTTGTACTACTTGAAATCAATCGTAGAAGTATACTTGAAAGGATGGTTTCGGACCTTCAATATCAAGATTAATCAGAAGCTGTTTCTTTTCCTCATCGGTATAGGTTGCACGCGAACTCATGGCGAAATAAGGAATGAAACGCGACCGAGTCGGCAGACCGTGATTGTTGAAGGAGAAAGGCAATGCACACGTGCTCCCGTGAGCGCCATCGATTACTTCATGCGGGCGCTAAAGAAGGAAATAATATCGTATCATCGAAATTCTCAATCTAAGTTTTTACTTTCGCTCTTGCTCGATTTCTTACAATGGCCTCCACGAATAATGTCTATCTTGTCATTGGAGGCAGCGGCTTTGTAGGAAGACACATTGTCGAGCAACTTCTCCGTCGTGGAGACAACGTTTCCGTATTCGACATTGTACAGCGGTACCACGACGTGCCATTCTACTCAGGAGATATCAGTGACAAGGAACAAGTCTCTACTGCGCTAAGAAGGGTGCGTCTCATTGCATTAGCTTTAACTAGTTTGACGTGAAAATCTAGAGTGGAACGACTTGTATCATACACACCGCTTCTCCTCCTGCCGGCCTCAGCGACCCCGCATTGTACTGGAAAGTCAATGTCGATGGAACAAAAGCTGTCATTGCCGCTGCAGTCCAGAACAATGTACGGAAGCTCGTTTTCACGAGCTCAGCCGGTGTCGTCTTCAATGGAAACAACTTGACCAACATAGACGAAAGACTGGCTCCTCCAGAACGGCCGATGGATGCCTACAATGAGTCAAAACAAAAAGCAGAGGAAGCAGTGATTGCTGCGAATGGGAAGGATGGACTTTTGACTGTCGCCTTAAGACCTGCTGGTATTTTCGGGTATGTATTACTTGCTTTGTACGTTCTGTGTTCATTCAATTCTTTTGCAGGCCCGGCGACCGACAAGTCATGGCAGGACTATACAAGGTATACGAAGATGGCAAAACTCATTTTCAGATCGGAGACAACACCAATCTCTTCGATTGGACTTACGTTGAAAATGTCGCTCATGCCCACCTACTCGCAGCTGACAAGTTGGACGTTCCTCCTCCTGCACCTCCTTTCTCCACACTCGAAAATATCCCTCTTGAAGCACCTCCACTGACGGAAGCGGAGTTGGAGATCACTACCCGCCCTCTTCCTCCCTTGGATCTCACTGTCGGTCGACGCAGTATACCCACATCAGAAGCTCGTCCTTTAGGTCCATATGTAACTCCACCACCAGATGCTGAGAACCTTGTAGCCGCTTTTGAGGAGAAGCGAAAAAGCCCCGAAGGACGGCCGGTTGTGCGTACTCGGTTTGATCCACTCTCAGAACCCAACCTTTTCCGGGCCAAATTCGACAACCCTAACTCCACGCCTTTGCAAGTCGCTGGCCAAGTATTTTACATTACCAATGGCGAGCCATGTTATTTCTGGGACATGCCCAGGCTAGTATGGAATCATCTCGATACTATGTTCCCTGGACATCGTCAAA
This sequence comes from Lentinula aff. lateritia, assembly GCA_027886305.1. Taxonomy (NCBI): domain Eukaryota; kingdom Fungi; phylum Basidiomycota; class Agaricomycetes; order Agaricales; family Omphalotaceae; genus Lentinula; species Lentinula aff. lateritia. Next base: position 73,644 of record MU794963.1, on the reverse strand, counting down.
AGCGTGGATATACCGTGCTCTCGGCTTCCCTTGGATTAGCCCTGGCTTTTGGAGCAGAGTGCTGGGGATGGGTGATAGGGAAAGAGCCCGCTTTGACAAAGTTCAAGGTCACCTACAGTTGTGTAAATCGTTTCCACAATATCGAAAAGACGAGAAGAGTACTGGGATATGAGCCTCAGGTCGGCCTTGCCGACGGTGTTCAGAGAATGGTCGACGTATGTGCTTGCCACAATTATTCATGCGCCTAATTACTAACTTGATCGTGTTCAGTGGTGGAGGACGGAGTACGCTTCAGGCACTCACAAAACTACTCATTAGCCTGGACGCACACCTATACCCATATATATTTGTACATAGATCCTCATAATACACAGCGAAAGCTGAATCACTCAAATGACTGTATAGACTGGGCGTCTGAACAGAACACATGAAATTCCTGGGATGAGTCTTATCTGCATTGATCACGACTCATTTATGTTTGCTTTCATAGATTTCACGTTTGACAACTTTCGCATTTTCGCATGTAAGCCCACTCCAGTTTGGATGTGTTCTATACCACATCCGCTATAAACAATGTGGGATGATAGAGCATGCATCGGCACACGAGTTTACGATAGAAATCCAGTGGCTTTTCGTACAGAAAATATTCGCAAATAGTGTCCTTGTTGGTCAAATTCTAGCCTGGCCAAGGCCTGAAGGTAGTCAAAAGGTTTCTTTCCAATGCGTATGTCTTGATCCTTCTTTGTCTTGCATCTGACCGAAAAAAATGATTAGGCGCCTGTCTACCTTTGATCGGCCAATGTGATGTGATGTGATTGTGATTTCCTTCAAGGGTGTACTCTCCTTATTATCACCTTGCCGCCTCATCGTCGATGATTTCTGCCTTAACTCTTTCTGACACCCCTTGTGTTCGTCCTACCTTCACTTTCAAGTGAGCTACAAGGGCATACTGCAGCGCAAAGACGAATCTTTCGGACAATGGCTTTGGCAATCCGGAGGCGCCCTTTAGCTTGGACATTCGCTTTGACGGTCCATTCGCCTCTTTTGGCCAATCTCTTTCAAAGGATACGTATCAAAGCGAGCAAGGTAGTCGTATAAAAGCTTGTACACTGCTCGGTACGTTCCTCATCAATCCGACTCGTCTTTACAGTTCTCATATCTCGTTCTACATTTCAACTGGTCCATCCGTCTCTTTCCGCGATGTCGCACTACTACAACCCGATTCACCCCACTGTCAGCTCCCAGAACACATCTCAATATTCTTCTCTAGGCGGAGCAGTGCGCGGAGCCCCTGCTCAGTCTTCATTCCTCATTCCGAATCGAAGACGTGTTCCTCAGTCCATCTACCAGCCGACTGGCAAGTGGAGGAACCAGACCGGTCGTCTAGCTCCCATTCATGCTCCTGTATCGATTGACTTCAAGGGTTACTCGAGACAGGGTATGAGAATGATGGAACTTTATGCTCGTGGTGCATTTGCCCTCAGCCAAATGATGGAGGGCGGGGATGATCGGGTCCTTGCTCATACAGGCTTGAAGCGCATCACGCTTCACATTCGTGTATGTATTTTCTCGTAGTACCAGTCCTCATTGATTGAGTTTTTTATAGTGGCCTGGCTACGAGAATTACGAGTGGATACGATCCATTGAACTCTACACCTCCAGTGGTCCAATCACTCGCGCAGAAATAGCCGCAATTGTTGCCCAGAATTTCCATCGATACTTTGAGGTGAGCCAGCCCTTACGAGTGATCCTTATACCCAGTACTTAAAGGTGAATCACTTTTAGAAACTCCAGTATTCCTCGACACCTGCAATGGAATGGCACATCGGTCCGATGGGCATCTCGTTTGACAAGCTCGTACTGGTCTCTATCTCGAACGTTTTCGAGGATGCATGGCAAGCCGACGTTGCCGCTGATTTCTGAATCTCCCCAGCCCCATTGACGACCTGCACGAATTTTTCTCTCGACACTATTGCGATATCCATGTGTTCATGATCCCGAATTCAATCTGTATTACTACTCCAACGCTGTATCGATTAGTTATTGTACTAGCAAACCCTTACACCTCGCTTGCATTCTGTTTCAATGCTAAAGAAATTTGATATAAATTCCAATCTTTATACATGCCAGTGATATATGGTCTATGGTGGCTTCAACAAGAGGTGAGTACATGTCTAACTTTGAAAGTCAACCTTCTTCATGAGCCAACATTGCCTCCTGGTACTACCCTCGAAAACGCTGAGTAAATGCTCAACAATCCTTTCGAACTGCTGGTCATGTCTAACAGAACGCAGTCAAAGTGCAGCGATAAGTGCAAAGGCTGGTACATGGATCCATTTTGAAGTGGTCACAATCACGGTAACAAGATCATCATAATCATAGATAGCTATGTATACATGTAAACTTGATGAAAGTTCTTTGAAAGTTATGCCCATCTTTGTTCTAAACACAACGCAAACTTGAATATCGAGACCCCATTCAATGTCGACCTATGTCGACTCCGTACTTATGTATCACGCGCTACCATATACCGGCGTTAATTGTGCCATCGTCCTAGTCCCCCTCGGCCAAGTTGCAATGCAGACTGTTTTCTGATATCCTCTTACTGATGTCAAGTCATACGATGAAGTGGTCAAGGTTCGAGGGAAAGATTGGTTGGGTCTAGGTGCACTGGCTTACCGACAAAATTAGACACCCTGATTGATTTTTCCTTTTCCAGAACATTCTCTATTAACTTCAACTTGACGAGGATGAAACACTATAACGTCCCTTCAAGCAACGGGTTCCGTTCATACACTTTCAACACAACTCTCTACGCTTCAAGCCTTCACTGTCCAGAGTGACTTGTGCATGTCTTTCCCTCAACTGCACAAGGACCGCATCGGTTTCCTTTCCTTTCCTACATAAGCGTTCAGTTCGCCTGATTGATATTCATCTATCTCCTTGGGTAATCGCGCGCTTCGCTAAGCCTTCACTCTTGTCTTCATACTTTCACCACACCTTTCTTTTTTCTCTGCCCGCCCACTATTTTTCTGCCTCATGAATGATGCCCGGAAAAAACAGCTCAGATTCCGCAATCCTAGAAATGCTCGAGATTATGCGCGACATACGCGATATGATGCATTCTCGGGAGTCGTCAATTCCTGCAGTACCCCGAGCTGTACATGAAGACGGCGCTCCTTCCCTTCAGTCTGGTACAGGTAAATATTCATCGTTGTAACGCTTTGAGTAAAGAAGTGAACGAATAACGAAGTTTTTTTGCTTTCATCAAGGCGATGATTTGCCTGGTGGAGATACTACAGCAATATTCAATTCAAGCGAAATTTACCAGGAGCCCACTTCTTCTAGCCATCATAGAGCCCAAATCACTTCACTGAATCCTCCCGTTGAATCCCCTAAGGAACAACCTTCATCAAACGCCCAATCTACTGCAAACTTACCCACAAATAGCAATTCACCTCTCAAGCATCGGTGGTTTGGCCTGAAGCAGGAGAAAGAGAGAAAGGTCCAAACACATCCAACGGCAGGTTTGTACAGTTTTTACTGGAATTTACTACATAATCCATACTGATCATGAATTAGCCAACTATGATTATCGGGTAAAATATCCCAAAGATCCACGATATCATGAGCTAGATGAAGAGGCTCGTGTTTGGTGGGTATACTTAGATGAGGCCAGCGACTTCGACAATGATATGGTTGGTGAGCTTGGTGATAGCCTCGATATCCTATTGGTTTTTGTACGTATCCTTGCATCTAATATTTGTCCAATTTCATTCACCAATCTGTACCAGGCCGGTCTCTTTTCAGCAGTCCTTACATCTTTTGTCGCTCAGACTTCTCAAGCACTTTCTCAAGATTATACCCAGCTTTCATCCTCATACCTTGAGGAGGTTACAGCGTTGCTTCGTGCTAACGGAAACGAGACCACTCTTGCGGGGATTCCTCTTACAAATACTGCTTTTGCTCCTGCAACTACTGATATGTGGTTGAATGGACTGTGGTTCATCAGTCTTACTCTTTCATTGTCCGTCGCTTTATTTGCTGTCCTTGCAAAACAATGGCTGCGACAGTATATGTCGATCATCACTGGTACGCCTCTTGAGCGTGTTTTTATCCGCCAATTCCGATTCGACGGACTCAAAAAGTGGCATGTACAGGCTATCATTGGTGTTCTCCCGGTGTTACTTCATATCTCTCTTGTGTTGTTTCTCATAGGCCTGGTAATCTTCCTTGTACCCCTCAATACCGTGATGGGATACATTGTCGGGGTAATCACAGCTATAGTCATCATCCTTTACATGGCTGCCAGCTGCATCCCACTGTTCGTTGTCCAATGTTCATATCGTACAACCTTCACCGACATACTTTATTACATCTACCAGCTCATCTTGGGGGTCAATCGCTGGATCTTCTATCCCCTTCGCGATTACTTGTTTCGTTTTCGGAAAGACCGATTCCCTCGTCAACGAGCGCCGCAAAGAAAGAAACCAATTGTGGTTCTGAAGGAAGTCGAACGCTCAGCAGCTTGTACTGGCAATCCAAGAAGGAATGAACCTATGAAGCTGAAATCCCTTCGCTGGCTCGGGGAATCAACTACTAGTCCGTCTGCGAAAGTGATCATCCGACATTCACTTGGGGCCTTCACTCAAAAAACGTCGGATGACAATGACCTATACACATTCGATGCATTACTCATTCTCTACGGATACAGGTCAATGCTTGATTTGATTATACAATGTATGGACCTATTCCAAGTAGTGAATGTCCAAGATAATGATCAGCTGGATTATCTAGAGGGTCAAGTTCGAGCTTGTATCCTTTATTCTAACTGCCGTCTCAACTTCTACCAGATGAAACTGGATCCCAAAATCCCCATTCCCGACATAACAGTTGCATTGACGTTGCTATCAGCTGGTGTTATCGAAGTCCCCATTAGCTACGATGGTAAAACCATCATGCTCCAACGCGACGACGTCTTGCCTTGGATACTGGATATCTACCGCCAGTCAAATTATGATAGGGAGTCTGAATTACAGCTTCCAGCACTTGTGTGGAATTCGCTATTCGAATGGTACAGGGACAAGGTCGGGATGGAAGTTGCGAGGCAGACATTGCATGGTTACCTTGGGGCACACAAAGAATACACCTCGCAAAGTTTCCTCCAGGCCACAGAATATCTTAGTGATGCAATATACTTTAGATACATAGATTAGGCTATTAGGAAAGAATACATAAATGACATGTCTTTAAGTAAAAATTTCCTGGATGTTCATGAGACCAATGATACTAGCTGAAGACTGATAAACTGCTGGGAGTGCTTTCCCAGTTGGACAGTGCTGTCAGCTACTTTTGAGCTCTTCGCCAAAAATTCAGGTTTTACAGATGTGACTGATACACTGACCACAATTCTAGGAAATGGCTTGCAAGCACAAATTTGCATAATTCTATCTACTCTGCAATTCATTTGAGCCCAAGTCCTTGCAAGGGGTTTCCAAGAATACTGAGATACTTTCTGGGCATTCAAGTTATATGATATAAGTTGTTCAGCAATGTACTAATCTCCAAAACCTGTACTCTTAGCTATTTACCTGGGAACAGCTGGATGCACTTTCCAGCAAAATCAATAGTCATGTAGGGTTTTGCAGACTATTCAGAGTTCTTAATCTGGGATTGCAATGCAATATCGACAAAACCACGCATATATGCTAGAGTGTAGTTTACAGAATGTTTAAGTTACTAAAGTGATAAGGATACGTGTAAACTCAAATGCGACGACAAGAATTCCACTGCGAGCCTATGTACAAAGGTATTTGATCTCCGAAATCAAAGAAGACAAAAAAAGGTAAAAGCAAGGTATATTTGACATTCGCAATTCTATAAGCTCACCGTATGCAGCAAATATGGATACAACGAAAAAAAGGAATGCATGTAAAAGGGGGAGAATGGTCTACATATTGACTACCCTAAAGGAGATGACCGAAGCGGGACGAGAGAGCGAAAATGGTTTGTTAGTATCATTAGGGTGACTATCTTCGATAGGCATGCGTTGAATGGGACTTGCTTCATCCTCTGGAATAGTAGGAGGAGCTTCAACTTCTGGAAGTGATATACGTTTTGAACCTCGCCGAGGAGGAGGGGATAGGGAGGTGAGCTCGGGTTCTACATCAGGTTCGTCTTCGACATGGTGAATCTTCGGCGCAGGTAGGGATGGGGTCGTCGGAGTAGCAACAGCATGGAAGCTACCCGAATTTTCAAAGTAATGCGTTAAGCCGTGCACAAAAGTCGGTGTACCAGGAGGAGACGCTCCGGTAAGAGGAGCCATTATTGTTGTCGGACGTGTAGAAGACCGCGTTGAGGTAGGGGGTGCAGATGACGGGGAAGGCGCACTCAGAATACGTAAACGTTGCTTGATAGACACTCCACGAGATGGCGTTGAGGCCGGGACACTAGAGACAGGTGTAGGCGGGAGCGGTCCACGAGTGACATGAACGGCATCCATTGCTGAAGGAGGAACTGGAGATCCGGGTATTGAGTATAAACTACCTGGGCCACTGTTGAGTGGTGAGTTGTTGCCACTTTGAGACCTTCTGTGCGTATTCCTCGAAGCGATAGAGCTGGTAGGACTTTTGGGGTGCTCAAGCTCATCCGGTCTGGGAGGTAATACACCAGACGGAGGAGGCTTTGGAGCCATCAATGAAAGTCTGAATGCACGAGAAGTGATAGAGTCTCGGAAGGAAGACTTATTGTTTGTGGAGGACACAGGTGCAGACATTGGTGGAGTTAACAGTGGAGATACTGCCTCGCCAGGTGCTGGAGGAAGGGAAAAGGTAGGAGCTGGACGAGGAGGGGGCGCCAGGGAAGATCGATGCGAAGATGAAGGCCTGGTGAGACTGGTGATTCCGTTACCTGCTGCATGAGTGCCAGAGGACACAGGACTTGTAGTCCCAGATGCCTGTAAGGATGTCGTGCTCAAAACGGACATCGCCGACGAAGCAGAAGCTCGTTTTGAGAAGGAAGGAAGATTGGAGACAACACTAGAGTGAGAGGAGGATGGTCGACTTGAGGTAGACCGAGTTGAACGTGTGGTCATGATTGATGCACGTTGTTCTGTGGCAGCACCACTGTAAGGATGAGTCGGCAGTATCTTTGGTAGCGACTTCACTGGACTCTGATTCGTACCCCTAATGACACTATGAGCAGGAGAACTCGGTGGAGTGCTGGGCACAGCTGGAGGGGGTCCGCTCGGAGGCGTCAATCGTTTAGGCAACTGACGGGACCATCGTTTTCCCTGAGAAACACCGAGAGAATTACGTTTGCCGCTGCTTATGCTGGACCGCTTGTCAACATCAGGAGAACTCCCAAACCCACTTCCACCACTAGCTCTCCTCGTCCTACTGGAAGAGGAATGTCCGTCAAATCCACTCACTGGCACATCCAATTCTTCTAATTCTTCTTCTGCTGTATCCCCAGATCGGACAGATTGTCCAGACCTTGCCGATCTCGCCGAACGCGAAGATAATGACCTCGGCCGATATTCAACATCAAGGTTCCCAGACCCAGGAGGTGTCCCAAACGAGAAGGAGAACGCACTTTGTCCGCTGGTACGCTTTGTTGCCGGACTACTGTTTGGTGGGGGCTCCGGCGTCAGGCTCCCGCTCCCGCTCGTGTTCAAGCGGCTTATACTAGGAGCACCACCAAGAACGTCAAAGTCATCCAGGTTCCGACGATCTTTGATGAAGGGCGACTCCTGGAGTTGTAACTGGTGTGATGAAGGAGTGTTCAGCACTGGCGGCGTATGAACATCTGATGTTGAGGTCCATCTTTTCCGTGGAGGGGGCTGTAAGGAAAACGTTTCACCAACAGATAGTGTTCGAGGTGTTCTTCTATCTTCTCTGGTACCGCCTGCTGCAGTATCGAATGGGGCTGCAGTATCGTTACCGAACAATAACGGACGCGCTGTCATGCTTCCATCATGATCATCGTGGGCGAGTGGTCTCTGGAGAATTTTGCGATCAAGCTGATTCTGAGGAGTCTGTGCTGGGGAAGAGTGGATACCTAGAGCAGAAAAGTCTACTGCAGGGGCATGGACACCCATTCCGGACCCACCGGAAATAAATCCAACGGTGCTGCCTTCGTTCGGAGGTGAGCTTGCTCGTAAGATGCTTATCAAGTTGTTTCCTTTTGGTATGACCGATGACTTTGAGCTTCCAACACTGACGACAGATTCCGTACGCTCAACCCAGGCTCCACGAGGATTCGGAGAATCATCCCATTCGTCTACACCACTAGCTCTAGAACTTGATCGCTGACGTCCAGAAGTATGCCCCACAGAGGTTTTGCCACCGAATAATCCTTTTAATGACAGAACAGCTCCGCTCCCAATACCGGCTGCCGAAGGACTTTTACCATGAGAACTTGCAGGACGAGCTCTTTTACTCGATCTCGTTGAGGAGACGGAAGCAGCGTCGTGTCCAGAAACAGAATGAGACCCGGCAGTAGGTGTTGTTGGAGACGCAGGAGAAATCGGATATCCATTTCCAGTGGAATCCTGGCTGCTGAAAGTGCTTCGTGTAGGAGATGTTGTATTTGTCGTAGGGCTGATGATGGCCTGAGCGCGCATCGACATCATCACGTCCATATCGCCGCGCGGTTCGTTTAAGATTGAAAAAGGAAGCGATGAGCCAAGACCTGCACGGATAGTCCTGGAAACAACTCGATATGAGTGACTCTAAATTAACGAAGAGAGAACACACCGTTGAGCAAAAACCTTGTTTTTGATGCTTTCAATCCACCTTTGCTTCTCCAAGGGGTCGGAGATATGAAACAACCACATCGCTTGCTCTCTGCCTTTCACCTGTTCCTTGTCCTTGGTCTTGGCACTGTCTTTCTTGCCGGAACCTGCTTTCTTACCATCCGAAACGAAGCCAACATCAACACCAGCGACCTGTACCACGCCCTTCTTTCCGCCTATCTCTTCTTCAGATATGAACACTACCGAGTCTTCAGTGATTTCAAGCCTCTCCATTTCACGTTCATCCGGGGATGCGCTCTTGAAGAGATGTAGATATGACACATGGATGTGGGACGTGCTGCTTCCAGATACAAACGTAAGCGGCAACGAATTCGACCCCGAGGGCACATTCGTGGGACTCGTCAGAACGAGATGTCTGCCTTTCCACTGTTTGCTCATTGCGAAAATTCTCAAAGAAGAGGAGGGATAATATTTCGGCAGGGGTCCTGGAGAGGCAGTTTGTACAAAGGATGCAAGCGCCCGCGGAGTAGAAGGGAATGATGGAACTGCGGTAACCAGTGGTAGAGGCGCTTGATTCGAGTTCGGCTGGAGAGATGGAGGTAGGGCGGATGGATGATATGGAAAAGCAGGAGGCATAGAGCCTGAGCGGTTTCTACCGTGCGTTGAAGTAGGGGAAAGCGGCGGATGCAGAGAAGTGGTGGAAGTCAAGGGAGAAGGTTGGTAGTGATGGGTGTCGTTAAGGGTGGGTATGTCACCATCCGCCTGGTCCAAAATCTCGGTCGTTCTGTCTTCTTCTCGTAGAGTACCATTCGATGCTACGCTATGTCCAGACTCACTGTAGTCATCACTGTGATTATGGTGCCCAGCTATACTCAGGCCCAAAGCCTGGGCAGCTTCCTCTCTCAACCGGACCCGCTCGCGTGTCTCTTCATCCTCCATAGGATCAGTGTCTTCTCCGGCAGGTGGCGTGGATAGAGAATTGGCAGCACTGATCTCTAACACGTCCGGCAGTATAAGGTTCATTCGCAAGTTGGGATTTTGGCGTGGAGGAGGAAGTTTTTTCTTTCGGCCGAATTTAAATGGACTGAATTCAAGCAGAGCGCTGTTCCTGGACGACGAAGAAGCAGTAGAAAGCACTGAGGAGCGCTTGCTACTGGGAGAAGTTGGAGTCGAGGTACTACCTGACATGCTAGATCTACTTGGTGGACGCGGTACAAAGGTGTAAAGAGACGGCGAGGGAGGTTCTACAAACACCATCAATATCGAAACTGTTGAGCAACGAAAAAAAAAACTCTGGGAAAACCTACCGGTATCATCCACAACGCGTTCCTTTCCCTTATAACTTGTTCTCCTGTTCATGACTTCTCCTGGGGAGTTTCCAATTAGTCTGAACGACAAGGATTGCTTGGGTATCGAAGGTGACAATGGCCTGTCACTAGTAAAAGCCATTGAAGGCAGGAATTAAGCAGATCTTTTCTGTTTGAGCAGCGAAAAGACCGTGAGTATAGTGGGCATCAAGATATCAGATCAAGAGTCACCGTTTCGTTATGAGTATGCTTTCAAGACACAGCTTTTGTCCAGCAGAGAGAGCCCATGAAAACAACAAATGTCAAAGGTACAAAGAGAGAGACAGAAAAGGGAAGACTTGCCAACCACCCCCCGCTTACCTACCTTCAACATTGAGGGCCGCGGGCTCGGGAAAAATTGAATACATCCGATCAATTTTTACGGCAAGCAATAATTACATCGGAGACGTCTTTCACTGCACGAATTTCCAGCCTATCTCGAGCTACAAAAAGCCAGCAATTTACAGTTGTAGTATCCATTTGTGTCAAATAAGCTTCAGTGCCTCGAATGGGCCCAACCATTGAAGTAAATTCGGGTGTGAGTGCACGACTGGTAGGGAAAACGGCCAACTTGAATGCGTTACCTTCTGTTGCCTTTCCCGTAACCCTTCAGGGACGGATCGCCTTGCAAAATTAAAAAAATTATATAAATAAGCCCATTAGGATACGGGTGTATACAGTACGGCTCAGTATCCTCCCTGCAAGTTGCAACACCCCAACACAGCTCAACATCCTCACTTGAACAGGCTTGAACCAACTTGAACCTACCCTTCCCCCACACTAATTGCGCCTACTCAATCAGAACGCCCTTGTCTCGAAAAACATTTCCTGGCAGTCACTAGTCAGGAACCATTGTTACTATGTGGCACAGGGTTAGATGGTTATGTATGGATCCAGTTCACAACGCGTTGCACCCGAAAAATCTGCAAACGGTATGCGTAAATGAATTTCAATTCTCATGTAAAAAATCGTACAGTACAATTACTTAAGAAACAAATACAGACCGAAATTTTCATGGTAAGCAGCGAAAGTAGCAGGCCGAAATGGAAGTCGACAACGATCAGTGTATGTACATAGCAAGAAATAAATCAACTCAAGCAAAGCTATTCTCGACATCGGCACTATCCTCTCCTTGTTCGAGGTTAGCGAACTGTCAGAAAACAACAAAAAAAAACATTTGGTTAGTACGACATGATCGATTCCCAAACACATGATCAACACGTACAGTCAAAAACGTATTTGGACGATGTTCTTCCGCCCAGAATGGCAGGGGAGTATCCAAGATCGTGGAATAGCTGATATTCGATGACCACAACTGCGTGAGACCAATTCCATAGTTCCACACTCGGCCCTCGGGTACCAAAGTCATAGCCAGTATACGATCTGAAAGGAGCAGCTGTACACGTTCGGACATGTTTGGATTGAAGCCCTATTACAACAGACAATTTATCAGCAAATTGACAGAAATTTATGAGAAGAGTGTCATACTGGAGGGTTGGCAGAGTTATCTGCGTTCTTTCGACCCCATTCAAATCCTGCCACGGAAAGAGAGTGGGCGGATAATGATACGGAACCAGGAGTAAAGGATGCAGTGATACAGATTGACGACGAAGTCCATTCAGGGTGGTCCGCCATTATTTTGGCTTGCGTGGTGACATCTGTAGGCGAAAGGTGTGGAATTTCAAGAGCCTGAGTCTTGATCCAACCAAGAGGTTCAAGGTCTTTCAACAAAAAGTCGTCCTTTGGTAGCTGAGAGGGTAATTCAACACTATTATTACTTCCTCGCTGGGGTACCCAAACTATTGCCTGTGGGGGGAAGGAAGTCAGGACCTTGCCAAAATACGGTGCAAGAAAATATACCTTGATCTCTTTTACTTGCTTGTTATCTGGAGGAGAGACGCCATAGAGGAACGCTGCGACTTGCGTACGAAGATCAGACGCCGTAATAAACGCCCGCAGAACATTTTTAGGAAGGACGTAAGTGTAAGAAGCTGCGTCATCCTTTACGTCATCATTGGATACATAAATGTGCTGGAGTCGGAGAGGCAAATGTGTGGCCGAGATAGCACGTACACGCCAGTCCGACTTGCTGCTGAACACCTGTTGCTCATAGTTCGTAGCTATTGTAATACGTTAAGATTGTGGTAAGAAAGAAAAAAGACAACAAGGCACATACTTGTAACAGTTTGGATAGTGTCACCGTGGACATTGGTTGTCTGCCTGTATTTTGTTACCTTCAGTTTCACAAACAAGGCGACAGGTCGAAAAAAACTCACGTTTGGATAGCAGTGACTTGAGCCTGGGCTTCTGAGCTCTTTTCCAACTCGGCCATTTGTTGACGTTGTACAGAAGGTGCTGCGATTTCCTGACCCAATATGATGTCTCGTATTTCACTAACTGTCAACGAAGCAATGTTGACGCTATTCCGTTTACCAAAGTCTGCAAGGATGAGGTCCTTCATAGCCACTTCAACTTTGATCCACTCTTCATCACTGAGGGTCGGCCACACAAAGTGCGGTTCGGTGATGGTGTTTTTGTCCGGGTGAAGGATGACCTTTGCTTTCTCGTTGTTGACATGAAGACCACGAAGTAAAAGGATCAGTCGGGAAAACGCCGTATAACTCGAGATCGATTTCAACCAATCGTCTGGGGCTTAGGTCAGGATTGAAAAATCCTCGCAAGGCTAACAGGTACACACCATAAAGACTGAACAACACCATTTGCGGTTGAGTAGCACGCAAGATAAGATCACCGAATTTCTCCATCTTCATGCAGGCTTGGAAAGGTAACTGCAATTCGCTCCCTTTGATCACGATATTGGGGAAATCAAGAAGATGGACCTCAAGAGGATCTGCCATTATCCTCAGTACAAATACATCCTCGTGAACGGACACAAAATATACTCACCCAACATGCCCTTTCGGGTGACAATGACTTGCTTCGGTTGTTCTTCAACGGGTAGAGACCGTACCAAAGCAGCTACTTCTTCGGCGGTCTTCCACTTCGCGAGTTGTCCGAGACGCTTCTGACCAGCCCACACACTAGTGTGGATGATCTTGAGGAATAACTGGCCAGAACGTGGGTTGAAGATGAAGATGGCACCATCTTATCGCAGAGATTAATGAATGGAGGTATCAAGTAGTTCATGTTCAACTCACTGATGGGTTTGGTCGTAAGATTTCCTTCGAATGTCTTGTGGCTGCAGATAAAGATGAACACAGCAATGATACGCATTGGTATAACACTCACATGGTAACACGGTAGACATTAGTATCGTCAACGAACCCTGTTAAACGACATTAGCCTATGCGCACGATACATCTTGCGTAACCTCACAGATAATCTGGTTGGAGAACAGCTCCGAGTAATTCTGTAGACTTCATTGTTAACAAAGACATGAACAGAAGCGGTGTATTATATTCACCTGACTGTTCAGGTACGGCTCCGTTGGCTCTGAGGAGTAAAGTTGCAGACCCTTACGAATACGCTCTCGGAGGACATGGCAAGCAGGGTTGGCCTTCATAATCTTGGCCATTGCTTGTTGAATTAGGGGTTTCATACCCGGGAACCAATTCCCATAAGCGGACCATAAATTGTATGCCAAGTCCATGCCGATCATGACACCAGTAGGAGAAGGATATATACTCATTGAGTCAGAGACCTAGAAGACATTTGAATATACTGAAAATGGGGCGTTAGGATACTCACATAGTCCAAGAATTTGGCCCTTGTGTATCGCTCGATATCATGAGTATCAAAGTCACCCCATCTGAGTTGCACGTCGATCCAGTATTTGTTACTTGTCGTACCGTCGAGAACGTCTTTCACCTAGGGAAGATATTTGTCTTCATTTATAATGATGTTAAAAGAGGCAGGACTAGCTCACATCTGTTACAAGCGAAGGTCTTGATATGTTCCACTGAAACAAAAGTTAAACCTCGGGACAGAAAAGGTTCCTTTGTGAATCTTACCTTGTACGCAGAGAATAGAAGGATATCCGCGCATGAGGAGTTCATCTTGTAACTCTTTCGAGGATGAATTGTCTCCTTCTGCACCGTTTCGATCTGTAACGGCTCCAGCTCTTGATCGAAAACTTGACACTGCGAAAGAAAATTAGATCTCAGCACCAAACTTGACAGAGCGTAACACTAACCAAATCCATGACAACACTTTCATGAACTACACAAACGCGTTAACCGCAGGTTTTTTTTACAGAAATATATAACCTACTCTTCTGCCACAAATGAGCACGGAAAATCTGAATCAAACTGATCTTCAAAGTAGGTATTTTGCCATGCCTGAGATAGAATGAGTTCAGCTACACTCGGATGAGATGAAATTCACTCACATGAAAATGCCGGTAAGATCAAGTTGGACTTGGAAACCAACATAGACGTTGGCACGGTTAATAGTAGGACTCCACCACAGAGTGAACCGACGGTTAGGAATTTGATTTAAACCAGAACGTTGAGCGTTGGTCAGTTTCTTGTATCGCATTGATTCCTCGAACCCAGATGCTTTCTCCCAGAACAGACCTGCACAAGGGGAGATGAACATGAATGGTCAATTTCGAAGCCAGATATTGCATCACATACCCTCCCATGTCGGAAAGTAGGTTCCCTTGAACAAAGTGTGCTCCAAAATACCCTCGACACCACCGAGAGCCGCAATGACATCCACTCGGTAATTATTCAATTGCCAAAGTTTACCATCGTGACGTTGAGATGTCCACCAGAACGGATTACTGGCAAATTGCTTAGTATCGAATGAAGATGTTGAGCTCGTAAAAGTTCTTACTGCTTTAGCAACTGATATTGCTTCCAATCAGTGCGCACACGCCATCCACGATCATATGCAAGACTATCCTGATGTTCAGCATTCGTGACACCCAGCTAAAAAGGACGACTCACGTATGACGATCCTTTTGGAACAGAGTATTAATACGGGGAATACCTCGATCCCAGCTATCCTCGAGATCCTCCAGCGTAAGACGACGGTTCTGTGCATTCGCCTCTTTACGTTTCATCGAATATTCGGACCATACTCGAGCTGAGTCCAAAAACTCTGCCTCCCAAGGCTGGAGGTAACGGTACAAATTAGGAATGAGTTGATCTTCCTCGTGAGACATTCCGGCACGGAAATGGGTGACTGATAGGAAGTAACGTCAAAGATTTACGTTTAAAGGATTAAAATATGTCTTACCAGCAACGTCCGTCTGTTTAGACCACCGTAGATCGCTTTGCGGAATGAGAACATGGCCCATCGACAACATACCAAGACCACCAAGCTCTTTCGGGGTATAGAAAACCACAGGAGGGAACCGGGAAGGCATTTTGCTGTTTAAACCGATCTTGACACGCGTCTGGATCTTGTTCTCAGCTTTGACCAGTGAGTCCAATAACTCGTTAGTATGAATGACTGCCTCTCGGTAGTAGGTCATTAATCCGATGAGCGCCGTATTCCATTTGTTGACAATTTTGGAGAAAGTCGTAGATCCTGAGCTCATGAGAACTTGACGAATCCTATTATTGAACTGTTGGACACCTTCATTCAGAGTCAGTAACAGCGTGAAAAATGAGTAAGATACGCAGACCGTCGTCAGAAACACGCAAGAAGGCCTGCGCGGTTCGCTCCTTTGTTTGTTCATTCGTCAGGTTCCATACGGCATCTTTGAGCGAGAATTGCTCTCCACTCATAGTTCGGATCTTTGGCAAGATGCGAACTTCAAAGCCGCACATAGAGAACAATAACTGGGGGTTGTCCTTGGAGTATACGCTTACAAAAGTGTCTTCCCATTCAATAGTAGTGAGAGATCTTGGCAGACTCTGCTTCACGTTCCAAAATACGGCTCGGCCCAAGTTGACGTCGTGCTTGATAAGCCTCATTCGACAATCTCTAGGCCAACAGCGCTTGTTGTTGTAGCCGATGACGTTGTTATTAGTGGGATCGGGATTGGCAGAAAGGTACCTTTGGATGAGGTCTCTTGATTCATCGGCAGTGAAGCGGAAGAGGATATGAAGGCGGTCGACGTATCGAGAATACAACCGGATTGGATGACGCGTCTCGGTAGCTGAGTCACGATACTGTAAGAAATTGTTCGGCATTTGTGGAGGTCCAGCCATTTCACTGGCTCTCTGGAGACCGAGGATGAGGAGATCGAGCACAAGGCCATAATATTGAAAGACGAAGGCCGAGAATTGTAGACCACGGATTAAGCCGAAGGCATTAGTGTGGGCCATATCTATGCAGCGAATCAGTACCAACAACGAACATCTCAAAAAAAAAAACACGTACCCTTGTAAGTCAGCACCGTATTGTTCTTAGCAGTGATATAGTCCGCAAGATTGTGGTCAAGGATCAAACGAAGCAGACGGTTCAACAAGGTGAGATCAACTTTCTCGTAGACTTTGGACAACACCGTCTCCATCATGACGTTGCATTCTCCTTCACTAGTCTCCCAGATGTCCGTCAAGTTGTTGATACCTTGGCACCACTTGTACACGAGAAGCGGAGGAGGCTCGGTATCCTACAGATTGTTAGCCTATCGTACGAAAAATGTCTTTGATACACTCACTGCAGGCTTGATCCAGGCAGGGAATAAACCTCTCTTGTCAGCCCTGACGAGTAAGATTAATTTCCAGGTCAAGAAGACTTATTAAGAATACCTACTCAAAGAAGAGGAACTGATCGAGATACTAGATTGGCAGGACGACGTCAGCAGATATGAGATTGCAGATTCAACCGTACTCACGGCGTCTGTAATCTTCTCGATAGGTTCGATGTCATAGCAAGGAATGAGCTTGTCGTACGTATCGAAAAACTCGATGCCTGATTCCTTAAACGCGCGCTGAGTAAGCAATAGACGCTTGATTCGGGATAGACCTTCCAATGATACGAAATCGATCAGGCGTACGTCAAACGGAGGAGAAAATGCATACATTCGTGAGGATTATCGTAAGCTTGCTCGATTAATGCTAGCTCCTCACGTTGAGATTGATTCAAGCGTCCTAAAGAATTTGTGAGAAATTGGAGTATTTGCAGAAATTGGAACGACTTACCTTTGACAGAATATGCTTCCTTCAATTTCTCGAGCGCAAGGACAAGAAGCTTTGTATCATGTTTGTATGACAAAGGCCTATAAGAAGGAATGAGGAAAGATGATGACGGATATAGAAATATGCCTACGGGAAAGGAATGGGAGCAAATTTCCGACTCTCTAACCAATGGACTGTGGCGGTATAGATCGCGACCGCTTCTTCTGCACTAATATATGGTCCATCTTTGAGGTAGCCATGTTGGCGCTCCTGTTCAGCTTTCAAGTAGAGCCCTGATAACGAATTTGATGAGAGAGTGAAGATTACGAGAGACAAATACACCCACGGGTCAAACGCCCCAAATTCTTCTTTACGACAGCTTTGTCAACGGTAGCCCCACGTCGAATACGTTCACGATTATAATGAGCAACGCTGTATGACTTTTGAACAAGCTAGTAAATAATTTGAGTGACAGATCACTTACGAGCACCACCAGTCAGCCTTGCTCTTGATGTAACGCAAGATGATATTCTCAATGGCGGTAGGCATACCTGGAACCTTCCAGGGTACTAAAACAAAGTTGTATACGCCGTTAAGAAACTGACAAAGGATACTGCTCACTGTTTGCCTTCCAGCACCGCCAGGCCTCAGACAAGTGCTGCAAAATTGTCTTCGACTTATTCTGCTTGATAGACTCTGGCATCATGTCGAGGATATCATGCATGACGGCCGCACGGAGTTCCAGATCATAGTAGGATTCGACACGCTGTTTCGTGATAGTCTTCGCTACACCCTTGCTGTTTCTACCTTCGAATTGCCGAGCAAGAAGATTACCGAGCCTGGGAAAATATTAGCAGAAGGAACTTGAGGTTTGCTGCAACAATACTAACCATTGTTCCAACAACGGAACAATGCCGCGCATGAAGAACAACCAGACACGCCATCCAGGAGCCCAGAAACCATTGCCGGGACCCTTTCCAACTGGTCCAGTGTTGAACCTGTAGTATATCAAATGTTTCAAATCCTTCGTCATGCGCACTTGACGCATCAACTGTTAATTGAAACACATTAGAACTGGGCGATAATCCAAGGAAAAACTAACTTTGTATTTGTACCGGTACATTCCAGTGAGTGCACCAATATGGGCGAAGATGTACTGCAGAGCATCAGCCAATTGGAAAGCATCGACATTTCCGAGCCGAAATTGGACGTGTGCGTCCACAACAAGTTTCGTTAAACGAAGAATTTCACGACAAAGATGGAAAGCATTTCCGAAGCGTGACTTCTTCCGCTCCTTGGTCGTCAGCGTCCTGTGGTATAAAATTAGCGTAATGTCAAAATGACATAAACGAGGATCTTACTTGACAGGCTTCAAATTCATGTTGTAATCCAGATGAAGGTAGTTCAAGTTTTTACGATGAATCAAGAGATTCAACATATTGTAACCCTGACGGCAGACTTGAAGACCAGCCTCCACCCAGTCGAGCTTGGTGGTTTGGAAGAACTTCGTGGCCTTCAATTGACGGAACAAATTCTTCTTCGCCATCGCCTTTTCCGGCCGTGTCCTTAATTCGTTTAGGACGTAACACTTGAGAAGCTTCTGGTATGATACACGGACTTTAACCGCCATGTTCGGGGGACAATGCTCCAGATACCAATTTTTTACTAGGGGAATGTCCTGTGCCCTGCGCATGCGACCTGACCGGCGGCTGTAGGGTTCTGGTGCCCACCAGAGTGCAATACCATCAGCGGTGAGATCATTCTCAAGATCCTTGTCTTCAAGGAAAGGAGTTAAATCCTCGGGCAGCTCAAAGTCATCGTCTTCTGCACCGTTAGACCCAAAGATACTGTCTTCGTGAGAAACCAAGGGCATGTTCTTTGGTGTGGTGCCGCGATTGGAAATAGGATTGATGAGAGGATCGAAGTAAAAGGCAGGAAGGTCAGGATCGTCCGTTCGAATGTAAACATTTTTCGGGGTGTGATAAGGAGAAATGCGAACGGAACGCGGAAGGGAGTTGTACAGATGAGGGAAAGCGACTTTGTACTCTGTTCGGATTTGCTGTCGGATGATGACCTTATTGATGTCATTGAATTCGTTCCAGTCCTCGTCAAACGAGTCCATGTCACGATACAGCGGCTCAAATTTGGGACCCCCTGGAATTGCAACATTCAAAGCTTTAGCAGTGAAAAATGACTTTTTGTCAAATAGGTAGCTAGCATTACGGTCAGGTTGATCGGAAAGAAGGGTCCTGCCTAGACGGTAAAGGTTTGCCATTACAGGCAATGACAACGACCAGTATTTGTAGGAGGAACCATTGACAGCAGATGTGTCGATGAGCGGTTTTGGGTCGTAGAACCAGTCAATTATGGCAGCGTCTTCCTCGGTGTCAAGCTCCAATTGTATAGCTTCCAAGGGCTCGACATCCAGGACATTGTCTCCGTAGTCCAAAGGCGGTTCTTCATCATCGAATGGAGGAAAACGCATCCGCTTGAAATGTCGACGGTCGCGCTTTTCTCGACGCATGGCAAGCCACATAGTACTCCATTGAGCATGATACACTGGCTCAATAACACGAGGAATTTCATTAACAAAGGTGATAGCCCCCGTGATATGGTACAGCACTGGGACTTCGCGGACCTGCTCCCAGGGATACGGAATGTTCTCGAGCAATTTCATGACGGCGTGAGGGACATACTTGAGGGCACCAAGATGGACACGCTTGTCATTCCTGAACTTTCGGTTGCTCATGTCACCATGATCTTTGATGATTTTGCGAACATGCTCGGGGGGTAGATCCTGGAAGGGAAATTTAACACCAAATTACTTGTGAATCCTGCTATGGATGCGCACCTGCTTCCCCATATCCACGTATCCACCCCTCCTCTTCTCTCCGTATCTTTTCTTCTGCATCTGCACCCATTTCATCGACTTCTGGGCGATAACTGAACGTTTCAAAAAATGAGTACCCATATCCATGAAAATGAGAAAAAGTTAACCTTCGGGCGGTATTTTCGAACTGGACGCCCCGTGAGATGAGTGCGCCATTCCTGGGGGTGGCATAAAGCCCGGTGGTGGTGGTGGGATCGACATCCTCAACCAAATGAAAGTAAGACTGAGAACTCAAAGGAAGGGAAAGGGCGAAGATTTCGCAATTCGAAGGACCCCACGTGCTGATGCCGGATGCCAGTAAATTCGCACGCCTCCGGCTGCCGGTCGCCGGCTCGTACACATCCCCCGATACAATTCATTCTGTTTCTTCATCCATTGAAAACTATAGGCGCCGACGCCCAAGCTAAATGAGCAAGCTATATTTATCCGACTTTCCTTTCGTTTCCCTTCTTCATAATGGAAACGAATCCAGTTTCACGTCTGCATGGAAAACGTTCCTTTACTGGCAAGCACAATTTGCTTCCTGCTGCCCAACCCATCGTTCCTCTTTCGAATGAGGCTCAGGAGTCAAAGATCGAAGTTGCATTCTTCACCTTTGGCCGTGGCTCAGTTGTGCGTCTTTGACCTGGCTCCTATTGGGGTAAGATTGATTTCAAAACTCCCACTGCAGATTTGGAAGATTTGGCCTGCAGTTTTATTCTACACTATTTTCTCCACGGGCAGGTTCTATGCTCTCGATCGTAAATCCCGCTTTCTTATCCATATATCGTATACAGTAATCGTGGTACTCGAAGAGAAGGCAAAGATCCGAAGCCTGGCGATTCCCAATGTGCTATTGACCGTCCTTGGTGTGTCGTCTTCCCGAACGTCCTGAAGGACCTTTTCGAGATACATTATAGGTGTTGTCATCGGCTTCGTGATATCGTACCGCGCCATGTCAGGTTTATTCCATTCCTTCCTTCAAACCAAGTCTTGCAACTGATGCATACGTAGGGTATGATCGGTACTGGCTAGGAAGAAGGTTAGACTGTTATAAAATGATCATCCATGATGTGGTCTTACATGTTGATCACGAAGTATCTGGAGCGATTTGATTCGAAACTCGCGAACTATGGGACGTTTGGTGTGGTACCACGTACCTCCCCGTCTCACTCCCAAAACAGATGCTGAAATTGCAAGTCAATCGGACCGAAGTCACGACGAGCTGATGAAGGTCATGGCTGAAAAAAGAATGGGACTTGACCTTATAGAAGGTCAGTGTGTCTTCTTATAAGGTGATGATGGTCATTCACTGTTTGTAGCGTATGTACTTCTTTCTCTAATCCGGCCCTCTTGAACATTTCACCCGTGTCACAGATTCGCCATTGCGGTCAAACATCATATTCGAGGTGCTTCCGCCGTTTAACCTACTCATACCTACTCAAATCAAACAATGCAGGTGAACTTGGTATCTACTTTGAGGATCTCTACCACTTGGTCCGCCCTCTACATGACGTAACGTCTTTTACTTCATCCATACCTATCTTTTACACTCATTTCTGCGTGCAGCATGAGCACGCCATTGGGCCAAGCAACACTGGCCTTTCGAGCGCTCTTCCAACTAGAACCAAGGTTCGACGTATCGCGTCCAATCCCGCGCTTTCACGTCCAGTTGGAAAACCTATTGACAAAGATAAGGGGAAGTCCATTCAGTATCTCGGTGATCCCATAATCCCCCCTATAAATGCCTACGGTACTTTCAGCAACAACTCCAGCCCGCCCAACGGGCCTCATCAGAACCTCCGTCACATCTCTTCTACTTCCTCGTTGTCAAACGAGTCTGTGCGAAGTGAACACCAAGCCCTCCATCCTTCACAAAATCCAAGTTTGTACAGCCAAGCACTTGCATTGTTTTCGAGAAATAAACAACCTTTTTCTCAGACGCACACAAGAAGATGACTCATGTCGATCCAGACCTGATACCTTTCTCCGGGGTTTTCCATAACATCAAGGAATGGCTCAAAGGTCAATATTTGTCTTCTTCCTCGTACACACAAGTCCAGACGAGCAACGACATTTGGGGAGATACCCTGGGCTTCGATGCTAGCCAGCGCAATTGGAGTGGTCCAATTCGGCAGAGATTTGGAAAGGCAAAGCACGGACGATCATATCCTGAAGTTCGCGGACAAAATCTTCCTCTTGAAATATTACGTTGCTTCAGCGAATGGTGCAGTGTCCTCGAGGACAGGAACACTGTTCCCGGTGTGTGTTGGTCTCGGCTTAAATTTGGATCTAAGCTCATGAGGTTTCATAGGTACAAGTTTAGGAAGCTTGATTGGCTGTGTTGCAGCGATGGAGGATTCGCTCGGGGGTGAGTCCCGGTTTTTTTTCTGCAACCCTCCATTCATCAATCTTGGAATATAGCTCTTGAGCGCATTTTGACCACCCCTCTTCCGTTTGTTTATTCTGTTCATATACGGTTTGTCTTTATTATATGAACGGTGACATCCAATGCTCATGCTGCGCTTTTTGTCCCTCCAATATAGACAGTGGGTTTTTCGGACCGATTATATCTTCACCCATGTACTGACGATTCCGCTTCTAGCACCGTTTGGATCTATCTATTCTTTCTTCCCTTCCAGCTCATCGATCAGTTCCTTTGGTATACCATTCCCGGCACTACAATTGCAGCTTTTATTTATCTCGGATTTCTTGCTGCCGGAGAGGAAATTGAACAACCGTTCGGTGTGTGACTAGTCTTGTTCATCTGTGTGGTTCAATCACTGATACCTTTCTAGGTTATGATGATAACGACTTGGATTTGGATATGTTTTGTCAAGAAATTATTCATGTTGACCTTGAGAACCTCAAGAGGACGCCATGTCTGAATGCTTATCTGCCACAAGCCCACAAACTTGCGCATAAACACTCGATGACAATTACCGAAGTAGCCGATGTCGATTCGGAAACCAAATGAAAGCAGTCCTCCGCTTCCATACATGATTATTACTATTATTTTCCTGATTTGTGGTACAGATAATTGTGACTTTCCAAGATAGAACCATATCATTATATTAACCATGACCCAATTCTCCAACCACCAGTTTTCTATGTAAATGTGCTACAGTATCAGATACAGTACTGGTGTGCCATGGAACACATATATTTCATCAATGTACTCGTTCACTGCACAGTGCACACAGTCTGAGGGATGATTTGGGGAGGTCTGGGACATTTGAACATTTCTGATCATCCCTTTGCTGCTTATCCTTGAATTCAAGTAAGATATCCTTGCTCAGTGCCCCCGATTTTGTTTGTTCATCCTTGTGTAGGGGTCATGCTACTAGTAATCTTCCCTGATAAATTGTCCTCATCCTAGTTCTCAAGCATGGACTAATCCTGTAGACCCTGAAGAGTACCATCCACTAGCTACTGCTCTTTAATGTAAGATTCAATAATAGAATCGGGTATATAACTATGTACTAGCCACTTATTGATGATTGTACTATGAACTATTGCTCAAGAGTTCATGTTGAATGAATGTCCAGGATCACAACCACACTAGTTATAGATAGGAAGAGGAAGCAAGCTGAAATCAAAGCATAATTTTCAGCCACAACTGCCGCTTGAAGAATTACCATACACACCGGTCTGCATTGAAGAGGAAATTATTAACAGCATCCTCACCCTCCAGGAATCTTGTAGGGTATAAAACTGCAATGAGAGCCTCAGACACACAACAATTGAGATAGGCAAATTTCATTCACCAAGGTGACCATTAAGCTCTCCTAGTAATGCTTCCATTTCATCTCTCTCCCATTTTTCGAACCCTTCGATTCCTCGTGTAGATTTACGAGTTTTTGGATCTTTCTCTGATGAAGTCGCACCAAGATGCAAATCCTCATTCTCCTCGCCTTCCTTACTCGGACGAGAGTGATTGTCTTCCTGCTCATCCGCTTGCGCACTCTTTCCTTCTAATGGAACATCCTCATCGCCTGTTTCAGAAGGAACACGGCCAACAACATCTGACGTTGTGCTGTCGCGGAACTTCATAGAACGGTCATTAACGCCGTACTACGTTGGAAAAATAGTGACTGACTGGCTTATTTAGTCGTTCGTGATGAATGACGAATTCCTTATATTGCTTCCACGTGGTCACCAAATCGTCTGGAACGGCATGGAATACCTTTCTAAATATTTCGGTCTATAGATGAGTTCAGTGACGTTCTAGTCGGACCAAGATAGACATTGCACAAACGTTGTGGACGGCAGATGCAACCCAGACGTTCTTCCAGAACACATCACATATAGGGTCATCAAAGGCTTGCGGATCGACTTTTGGTCTAGGGGTCGGAAGCGTCCACTTACTCCCGAGTTTGCTCGTGAGTTGTTTTCGTATCACAGAACGCGCCCGAGGTGCTGCTCGTTCTTGTTCGTCCGCATCGTCAACATGAGACCTAGCTTGAGGAGGTTGAGTGTCAATTTGAGGTGAGATGGAAGCATTTGCAGGAGCCCCCAAAAGTTCATCGTCTACTCGAGGGTCCTCCGAAGTTTCATTTGTGACCTCGGTGTTGGATCTGTTCTGAAGAATCGAA
This sequence comes from Lentinula aff. lateritia, assembly GCA_027886305.1. Lineage (NCBI taxonomy): Eukaryota > Fungi > Basidiomycota > Agaricomycetes > Agaricales > Omphalotaceae > Lentinula > Lentinula aff. lateritia. Next base: position 49,045 of record MU794963.1, on the reverse strand, counting down.
TCTCCCTTTGAGAGCGAACCATCTGTTGATGAGTCCTCTTTTTTTGATTTCCCATCACTGCCTGAAATAGTGCCCTCTGACAATTTGTCTGCAGTAGGTTCATCATCAGCTTCGACTCCTGGAGGACGATGTTCCATCACAGTCTTCTCTTCCAAAGTGGGGACAATTGAGCTGGGAAAGCCCTCAACCTTTTCCCCGTCACGTGTGAACATCTGGCGTTCTTCCCTCAAGGCTGCATTTGTCGCATTCCCAGCAGTGTCCTTGCTCAATCCGAGTTTGTGAAGAATTTCATTTTTTTCTTGGGACCCTGCCTCACCAGTCGCGTGAAGCGCTCAAAAGACAATGAGAGTCAATGCGTTGCACATCTGATCAGTGAATGAACCCACCTTGCCTAAAACCATCGATACCGTCGCGCAGCAAAGCACCTGCAGGGGTCCGCTGATGGGCTTTCGAGAGTTTAGTGACACCTTCTTCCTTCCCATGCTGTTGCTGTGACTCTGGATCCCAAGCTTCCTGTTCATGTTCTGCTTTTTCGGGTTCATTAGCCATAAGATCCTCTTCGTATATCGCATCCACATCTACACCAAGATGTTCTCGCATGAGACGCTTGCGGAGGGTATGTGCAAATCGTCCGACTTGGAACGGCTTGCCAGCCATAGTACTGAGAAAATGTAAATCGACCGCGGTTGATTTGAGGGTGCAAGTTCACTGACCCATCAATCATATCGGTATCCCTAATCACAGCCGCAATTTCTGAATCACGGTCGCCTCGCTGAGAACGTTCATTTACGTTTGCGCTTCCGATGATAGCAAGACGGTCATCTACAATACAAACTTTGCCGTGAATGTAGACCTACATTGCCACCTTAACAGAATATTTCACGATAGAAGATTTTCGTACCTGCTCTGTGGTTAAAACATCACCCCGCAGTTTTCCCCAATTCCGAAGTGAGAAAACTGTGATATAATCGTCCGGCTGGATTGATCCACTGAATCGACCCCCTACGAAGACAATCATGCTGATGCACTTACGTCAATTCCTTCCTTCCTTAAACGAGCAAAGATAGAATGTGGTCCCCGAGCAAAAGTACGGTTTTGGCATTCCAATATGATACGCACCTATGATTGACCTAATTAGCCCACAGACACAACAATTACCACGAGCTTACCGCGCTTGCATCGCTGTGATCGATAGGAAACTCGAATCCAGGTAACACCGGTATGACAATACAGCATTTCCAAGGAGTACCGTCACGATGCGCGCGGAGAATTCGATGGACCAGAGCGTCACCAATCTTGTTCTCGATCTTAACATCATTGACGACAGTCCTTCGGAAAATCGGCGATGTTCTGTCAGTCCAGAGGCGCGAAGAGAAAAGAAGTCAATCTTACGATGTAATGAAGAATTGGTTTTCGAAGTACACGAAATGCTCTGACATTTGAATAGCTGTCGCCAAAAAAATTGTAAGGCTTAAACAAACGTCTAGGATAAATGTCAAAGTACCTTTTAGATACGCGTTTTGAATCGAATGCTCGATCCGACTAGGGGTACCCAGCGACCATGGGCCAGCTGAACGACAAATTTGCATTTCACAGGTGCCAGTGAGACCCATCTGAGCTAATTCGCCTGGTCTGAATTCAGGTGGTGGGAGAAGGAAAGGCATCGTTCGAGTATGATTCTGAATGAAATGACGGTTAAACGAGTCTATTCGACTTGATCCACAATCAACTTACCTTGATTCGCAGAAGGTAGTTCCATCTGGGGACATCGAACATCACGTCAACTTTCAATTCCTTGAGCTGAAACATTTCCATACCTCTGGACAAAATGACGAGCTAAATCCCTAGCAGGCTGTCCTACGACTTGCAATCCAACATCGTGCCTTCCCAAATTTTGATACGAGGACAACATTACAGTTTAGGCACTTACCAGGGCATACGAGGAATCCTGCTTCGATCGTACATATCTTCTTCCGGCTTGTTGAGAGTGAAGAAATCGGAGACTCGAGGATTACTGTAGTCCTTGCCTATGCCTTTTGTCAGCTGGAGAACGCTATTACTACTCAGAACCTACCAGGCCATATCTGTGACTGGTCGGTATCGGGATCGTCTATCAAGACGTGCTGGGAAGTGTCCCATCTAAAGCAAGTAGGTTCATCGAATTCCGAATAAGTACACAGCACGGACTAACCGGCCAAAGCAGAGATCAAGACCACCCATGAAAGCAATAGCCTGGTCTATGACGCAGAGCTTTTCGTGCTACATCCTCAAGGTTAGGGAGAGACATGTTAACGAGCATTAACTCTCACGTGGGCCCAATAAAAGGTTCCAGTTTGAAAATGCGAAGGGGAACGTTGGACCATGATATTTGGATGAAGTGCCGTTAGCCGTTGTTTGGAATAGCTAGAAAAGTATTAATTTAGGCGCAAGCTTTAAGGAAGTGTAAACTCACTTGCTGTCCGTAGGAGTTGTTCGACTCGAAACTTCCTGGCTAGTGAATATATCAAGATTGAGAAAGAGGGACACACACACACACACAAAAAGTTGCAACCACGTACTAGAGGATGATGAAAATCTTGACACCCTCCCTAGCCTTGCTCTCCAGCAATTTATCTAACCGATACCGATCCTTGTTCGGACGCCGTAGCTGTAGTTCTGTAATACATAACAACTAGTCAAATGGCGGAAGCCGTATTGGAAGCAAATCGCATACCGGGAGAGAGCCACCAATCATGTATGTATATGGTTTCTTTCGCCAGAAGAATAGCTCGAGAGAGATTCCAGAAGTAGTCCCGCTGTGCAAACAACTAAGAAAGTTGTTTAACCGCGAGGGCAATAGAAGCACAGACCCCATCAACCAGCCACTGTGTCGCTACGTTGAGTCGTATCGGGGCATAACTTTCGAATCGGTTGCTTCCAGTATAGTGTGACGCTGCTGCCGCTTTTTCAAGGGCAGTTATCCATTGTAACATTTGTCTCTGGGTAAAAGGAATGAAAAATAGCCCAAATCACATATCATTCCCTCATACCTGATTCCTTGCGAACAACTTCCATCTCATCTGCGAATTTGTAATGAAGAATGTATGCTTGGAGACTTCATGGACGTTTGCCTTTTTCTTCTTCTTGTTATTTGACCACGGATGTTCTTCACCCATATTTTCGTCTTCTACTGGCCCAAGCGGATTGACGTGGGTGGAGGGGTCGAGCATTGGGGTCGCCACACGGGAGGACACAGAGGACCTAGAAGAAATGCTGGACGTGTCATCATCATGATTATCCTGTCGCCCAACGTTCGAGGTAGTCCTAGCGCGTGTGTGATTCCCGAAATGGAGAACCTGAGAAAAGTGACCGCGAATCGATCCCATTAGGGACATATGTTCGGTGTCGGTGTTAACTGACATCCGCCTGTTATCACCATCATTCCGAGCCTTCTCATCGGAAAGGGAATCCGGATGTAACAGGCTGAGACCTTGACGGTAGTAACGCTTAGGACGCTCGATAGTGAAATCTGGGTCTAGCATGAAGACGTCCCATACTTCGAGCTGGCAAGCAAAAGCAATAGCATTGAGAATGGATGATAATGCTGTTGTCAAATATCACATACCTCACCAGGTTCTTTCATGACAACTAAGTAGCTTTCTCGGATCGTACACCACCGAGATTCTTTTTTAGCTTTCCAGCTAGCACCTTTCCTGCCAAAACCTCCGCTTCTACCATTCGCTGCCTCTATCTGTAAATAACCACCTTTATACTGTGAGCCACCGGTTTGCGCATGGGCGATAGAGAAAGCGCTGATTTCAAGGAAACCACATAGACGATTCGAAGCTGGGTGAAACATCTTTCCATCACCAAGTCAAACCATGTAACATAGAACGGGAAAGGGTCCAAATAACGCACCACAGTTCGTATTAAATCAAGAAGGTAATTTTCCAAAGCTTCACGTTGGAGGCGTGCAAAGTCTGAATGTCCGACTTGAGCGCCTTTCTCTCGACCCTCCTTCATTAGAAATTTAAAATAAGGTAGACCTAGGACGAGTAAAGATCAGTTAAGCTTATGAGGGTATAACTCGGACTGACTTGTTCGGGGAAATTCTGGGAGTCCATCTACGTTGCGATTATACGCATTGGAGACCGCGTAGTGGGTATGCAAGGAAATAAAATCGCGGAGCTGCCGATATATGACCCAACGGGCCGCACCGTTAGCGTATTCGCATTCGATCCGAAAGACAGATTTGTGACCTTGCAACGGATGCAAACTATCACTAACGCGGAGGCGTAATCGATGAAGAAGTACAGGAACTCTGCGATGACCTTTCTCGTCATGTTCGAACCATAGACGTAGCATCAACGTGGAAAGGCCTCCGGTTATGAGTTCATCGGTTATATTGACTGCGCTAGAGGTAACAGCTGAAGGTCCCGGTCCTGAACTCGGATTTTGGTTGGCAACCTGAGGGAGGAGAGAGCGCAAGCGACCCCATTTCACGCGACCGGCCTTCTGAGTTTCAGGAGACGGCACTAGTTCCTCGGTTCTCACTCTCCGCAGACTAGGACCAATCCTATCATCGTCCGGGATCGCCTGCGCGCCATCTTCTCTACCAAAAGGCGAATCTGGGGCATTTTCATCTTTGGGACTCTCATGAAACCACTTCATTGGATTCCAGCTCTCTTCAAGAAGCCTACTTTCTCTCTTCTTCCCCTTCCTATCACTAGAAAAGGAGCCGTTTCCAGTTTCAAGCGCACCACGAAACGGAGTATTCTGGCTGTCGGAAAATGGAAAGCCGTTTCCTTCTTCTTCTTCATGGTTAGTGAGCTTCGGTTCGCCGCTTTCAGGTTTACTGTTTGCACGCGAACCGGCAGGAGAGTTGGGTAAAGAGTAGACATATGAAAGAGATCGCGGAGGACCAGTCCTCATAGAAGGAGTTGTAGGCGGAGACCGAAAGTGAGCATGATTGTGGGGTAAATCTATTTGAGACGGATGCGGTGAATCCTGAGGAGGAATGGGGGGTTCGTTGTGAGTTTCGGTTTCTGATTCATGTTGGCGATGTTCTTTGAGTTGGTCAACCAGGTCTATAAGACCAATGTGGGCCATCCCAATATTTGTGTTCTGAAGTTTAGACAGCAAAAGGTACTAAAGATGAATTCAATGTCATCGCGTCATAATTCTCACGCCTCTCAACGCACCTGGGCGCTTGACCCTTCACTGCGAAAGAGGGGATCCGAGCAACCATGAGTTAAGACTAGTACAAAAAGTTCCAACGTTCGTTATCGATTCATGAAGAGCACGTATGATACAGCATATACCCTTAGAGTTTAGGGTTACATGATCCTCTTACATCTGGACGCAGAAGCTCCTGCCTTTCTCCCGAACACGGCGCCAGCAGATAGCCCACTCCCTCCCTGTAGGCTCATTCAAGGTCAAATGCTGGTATAGTAACATTGACATACCGGATAGTTTTTATAGAACAGACCACCAACCATCTCGCCAGCGCAGAACAACCCGGGTATAGGTCCTGACTCAGATAGAACTGACGCTGATTCAGGATCAATAGCTAAACCACCGAAGGTAAATGTTATTCCACAGCAAACCTTGACAGCCATGAACGGAGGCTTGTCGATAGATTCTGCCCAATGCGACTTGGGTGGAGAAAGCGACAAATGTGAAGACTGTGTAGACAGTCCGTCTTTGACGGCAGGATCCCAGTGCCAATCAGGATTTTCTAGTTTATGTCGTGTAACAGCCGCGTTGTACGCTTGAAAAGTTTCAATAAACTTCACTTGGTCCGTCAATCCGTATTCAGCAAGTTTGCGTGCTAGATCCTCAATGGTGTCAGCGTATACTTTCTCGACGACTCCATCTCCGTATTCTTCCTTCCGTAGGATATGGAGCATCTTCGAATCCCAGACTTGAAAAGCAGAACCTCCAGGCTGCGAAAGTATCGCTTTACCAAAACGGGCATACGTGTAGTTTCTGTAATCTTCGCCCTCGTCGACGAATCGTTCGCCATTGCCATTTACCATGACGCCTAATGGATAGCCTGATTTCGTGAATTGGTTCGTGAGATCTCTCGCACCAATTTCAGGTGCATTAAAATCCCAGGTTGTACTATGGCATGAGGCCCAGTCCCCGACTAATTTTGCTCCTGCGCCCTGAGCGATGGCGAAGCAATCCCCTCCAAAGAGCAATAACATCGTTAACAAGGAGCTGATAGCGCACGAACCACTAATATTCGATCAACTTACCTGTGTTGAAAGGGGTGCCTCGGACCTGTTTTCAAATCAGTTCTTAGGAGTTAAGGTGAGGAATTACTTCCCATTCGTACCTTTGCTTTTTCCCAGCCCACGCCCAAATGAGCAATTCTCAACTCTGAACTTGCTTCAAAACCCCCGGCTGCTAAAATTACAGCGCGGGACTCAATTGTCAATTCAGACCCATCCTTTCGCACTACCACTCCGGAGACAGCGTTATCCCGCATCAAAAGGTTCACCAATGGGCAGTCAAACCAAATCTCGACTCCGGCTTTTTTGAGCGCCTTGTGTTCAGCAGCAATCAGACCTTTGCCCCCGTCATCGACACTGAGAACCAATCCTCCCCAAAATTTTTGTCTCCCGTTGACTTCGTATGCTTGACGGTGAAAAGAAAGAATAAATGGAACCTGATGTCCAGCGAGCCAATCTACAGTATCGCGGGAGTAGTTCACCACTGAGGCAGCTAAACCTGGATCGGACCGTCTTTCGCCAAGCCGCATTATGTCCTCGATGAAGTCTTTATGACTGTATGGATCGAGATCGATATGCTTAGCTTGTTCCGGTGTAACATTCTGAACGATGGGCAACAGATCATCTAAACCGTTATGGACGGTTCGGAAGGCACCGGCAGTGAAGTAACCATTGCCTCCGGCCCAGTCTGGTGAGCATTTGTCCACCAGTAGTACTAGAGAGGAGGAAGATGTTCAGTGATTTGGAGTAGGAACACAGTACCGATTAAGACGCATACATACCTTTTTGGCAGCCATTCTCCTTTGCTGATAGAGCAGCACAGCTCCCTGCATTACCGGATCCCACAACTATACAGTCGTAGTACATAGAGCGCTCAAGATATTTGTCTTTTACCTGACGGTGAGAGGGGGAAAAGGCAAAGGTTGTACTAGCTCAAGAGCGGATCAGCTGTTCAGATAGATGATATTGCTGTAGTTTTTGCGCTCGGGCATTCAACAATCGCACGAAGGTGAATTCCTGAGAAGTTCAAGAGCAGATGAGAGACCATCCAACCACGGCGATTTGAATCGTTGAATCGATTGTTCAAATTGAAGTACCTGCGCGACCCCGTGATGTAGCATTGATTCGGCCGAACTAAGCCGAACTTCAAAAGCTGAAATCCTGCTCCCTTTACCTCCCTCAAACCACTGATTGAAAGCCAATGGGGGGTCTGGAGTCTGGTCCTGTTAAGTTTATTGAGATGAGTCTGAGGGGACGACAAGCCGGACTGTGACCGTGATTCTAGGCGTTGTGCGAAGGAAATTTGATGTTAACCTATTCCCTTCAACCAGGCGTCATGCTCATCCTTGAGGAGGGAGTTCTCCGAACGACACGTTATCTTTTTTCTAGATAAAGCAAGAATGCACCGCCCAGTAATGAAGAAATTGCAGAAAAAAACGTCGTGTCTCAGCAACTTCTCATACGATCGCGAATTTTTCTCAGGGAGACGACCTTGGCATCCTAATGATCGTGGAGTTGGAATGTACCATCCCAGATTTCTGAAATAAATGCTGTGATGTGTTCGTCTTCGGAGAGGGAGAGAGAATCTTGCTAGATCTTGCTCGCAATAACATGGAGGTCTCTCTGGTCAGTGAGATTATCCAGTCTCGTCATCCTCCCTTCGGCTGTACCAGTGTGAAGCGTCGCACGGTATCTGCGAAGTCTCAAACTTTTCAGTCTTTTCTTGGTGCGTTCTCCCGATTACTTGATTGCGGTAAACATGGTGCGCTCAGGGAATGGTGCAAGAGTAATACGCCACACGCCACAGCTCCCGAGTTATGTGGGAAGTTTGATGGAGAATCATATCAAGATATGCTCGGTCTGGGCTTATATGCTCCGACTCACTATATTTTCAGACTAGTTGCTGTATCCCATGGATCAATAATATGACCAGAAATGAGATTATGTATCCCGCCTTATCCCGGACGATTGAGAGGGATCATTGAAGGAAGATACAGGAGGAGCAGCAAATCGGCAAAGTATACACATTGTCTATACTTAGGTGATGTAGGAATTCAACGTCATGACATGGATAACTTGCATACCGATGCGCCGCCTGTGTTCCCGTCGAAAGTGAGAAAATTGGCGATAGGAGGCTCACGGGCGGCAAGCGTCTTCAGGATGTCCTGGGCCAGCAGACCACCAACGATGGCGCAGACAGGTGAAAACTCATGTACAGCTGTCATCGTTACGGATCTTGGGAATGGTCATCAAGAAGTTCGTCTGAAGCATGCTGGGCTTTTAGACTTACTCAATCAAACTGTGAGGTACCGTCGTGATGACTTGTTTGTTCACATCTGCTTCGGAAACTAGAGCGTCTGCAATCTGTTGAAGCTCTCCTACATCTTGTGCTCCGATAGGAAGACGCTTTTGAATCGATTGGAATTGCCAAAGAGCTGTTGGGTGGAATATTAAATTTCGAAAATCGCGAAATTGATACAATGTTCCTCGCCTAATATAGCGAATACCGAAGCTGGATTGAGCTCCTTCGTCTGACGTTTGGAAAGAAGGGACCATCGATGGCGTAATGCATCTTGTAAAGATGGATATGATACTTTCATTTGGATGCTCTTTGGAGCATCCTTAGGTGAAGATCGATCTCTGGTATTGATGAGCGACGGCAAGCATGGGCGTAACGGCGCGACCTACGAGGAAAAGTAATTATGGTCTAGTAGATCGCAGAAAATATATCCTAAAAGACCATAGGTTCCTCCTGAATAGAATGGTTTTCTCAACCGACGACATATGTTATTCAGCCGAACCTGAGAGACGGATATTAGCGATGCTACTGTGTAAAATACCTCTGATTTACTCACAAGATCATCACGGTCCCATTCTGTAATACAAACGAGGTCAACACCATTTACAGTAGATTCAAAGTTTTGATTGTTCAGAACATTGAAGTTTGGGACGGTTTCAACGGTCACAAGTGGATTCAGGTTTTCGATTCGTGCCTTTGCCGCATCGACTCTCTGGATAAATGTGATACCGAATATTCTCCACTAAATCTCCGGTACATGGGTGGCAAAAGAAGGACTCGCCTTTTTCCCCACATCGTCATCGCGGAAAAAAAATCCCGCACCAAGATCTTCCTCTTCTACATCGTCCGCATCTACAAGGATCAGCTTCCCAATACCCGCTAGCACTATGTTTTTAATGGTCTCTGTGGCGGTTCCCCTAAGCCTGACCACAAGAATAGTAGCATTGCGCATCCTAATCGTTTCGATCAGTCAACAAAACTGGTCTATGTTCTGAAAACGGACAAAACAAGTTTTGAGTACCGCGTCGAACAACATATTCTTACCTCTGCTGGGCTTCGATACCCCATAGCCGAATTTGTCGGTCGTACCGGCCTTGCTCTTCCTCTGTAAATTCACCAGAAGCCATCGTACCTAGATGTCCAAGCTGAAGTTTGCCTTGCTGTCAGTCAGAATTTCCCAGTGCGAACGTAAAGGTTTTGATATATGGAGACTGAGGAATGCTTATTTTAATGAAGTTGAGAGTCAAGGACCGCGATAACTTATAAGCACGTGCACGTCTGTGCCCGTTACGCTTAACACCCATGTTGCTAGTAGCTATGTTGATACAATAAAGTAGAGAGACAAGCAGATTTGTCAAATACAAGTAAGCAATAAGTTTGATGATGAGGGTATAATGGGGGTATAGGTACAGAACAAGTATGGAAAGCATTTAGAAAGATACAATGTCATTTAACTTTACAACCCAAACCCCATGAATTGAGGGTCAAGCATCCCAATGAATAATAGATATTTAGTACGATGCTGTCGGATTCGTGTATTCAGCCAATCATTGGCATTCCGTCTCCGCTTGAAGTACCGTCGCGATCGTCATCCAAACTACAAACAAAAAATTAGAGAAAGGTTAATCACAGACAAGCACTGGTTGCGCACAGATAATTCCTCTCAATTTCGGATAGGATGCTTAGAAAATCCCCTGATTGTGAGGCGTGAGCCAGGGTCCCATGAGCGCGAACCATATGAACATACAAAGATACGCATGAGCGCGGGCCGCTGAGGCAGGTGCAATCTCTGCCTTCTTCACTGCATCAAGCAGGGTAGATGCTACAAACCGTACTTTGTGGACCTGCAAGTATATTAATTGGAACAATTTGAAAAAAGGAATCACAGGAACTGACCAAGCTGGGTCCATTGGTAGCAATCGATTGAATGGGGATACTGAGTATGGTTATTCATCATCTGACGTGCGAGTACATCAACAGCGACGTTACCTGTGAAGGATATTGAGCAATTCGCTGGCAACTGCTTCCCGATCCTCAGCCATCTTCTGATCGTCGAGACTGCCCTGCAAAGAGAGCAGAAGTTCATCGCGATACTGCTCGATGACGAAACGGACAAGTTGCTACATAGCACAAGTCAAATTCGGTAAATGTTCAACCAAATCGAATCGAGCATACCTGTGTCACGTAGAGGTTCGCTTGCATCACGAGGAAGGGATTCAACGCATTGGCCCGAGAGGCATTTGGATTGTCGAAAAAATCTTTAACCTCGTCAAAAGTCGCCTTGCGGAATCCTGCTCCTCCATATTCCGGGGGAAGATGTGAGTGTGAGAGAACAGGCTTGAGACGAAGCGGTTCGGGGGCAAGGCTCAAAGCACCTAGTATTCTCTGGTGTAGTGACTGCACCTCTTCCAACCGGGCGGTAGCGAATTGCCCTTGGGGTGGAGATCTCTTGTCTACCCTGATCCGCACAAGGATTTCTCCGAGGAGGGCAAAAATCCGAGACGTGTAGTTCAAACCCGACACCAAAGCAGTTTTTCCGTGTGGTTGTGGTAGATAGGCACTGGGAGTGATACTTGAAAACCGAAATAACACCGGGTGAATTGTGAGGCAAGTTCATCGACAGAAGAAGCTGTGTACTTACTACTCGTCATCCAACTCTTTCGGGAAGTGCACGGAACAGTCCTCGTCTCGGAGACAAATGGGTCTTCCTAAAAGGATAGACATTGATTTATCGGCTGTACATGTGAATTCAATTTTTGTGACGACAACACAGTTAAATGTTCTTACCACCGAAAAGAAGCCAGAAAATCCGCCGTCGAACTTCACATTCTATGGGATCGAGACCATCGTAAGAGGCCTCTTCGTGCATGCGGAGCGTGACAGCAATGTGCGCAGCTTCCCCGAATGCTGCGTGTTGTGTGGCATCGTGCCCCTCACAGAAATGATACACGCAGTCGCTATTCTGAATTGAGTTAGGTGTAAGAGCATGTCGCGATGGTACATACAAGTAGCGTATAACGACATGCATCGAGGTCGGAGGGTCGTACGAAGCCACTGATATATGTCGACTAGCTTCATGACATGTCTGAAGCAACGGTTATAGATTAGATCGTAGCAGAGCTTTGACATGGCGGAACTCACTTGTGCTAGTTTGTGGACCACAGGACGTTCCATAGGAAGGTATGATCGAGGAACCTGCACCAATGTCGAAGCTACGGTTGACATAACAAGAGCAAAAAAGAGAGGGTCTCGTTCTTCTCTTCGGGCATGCAAGTCGGCCATGAAGGAAGGTTTATGAACACATGGAGTGAGGGGATAAACAAAATCGAAAAACAAAGCAATGATGAGGTAGATGGTGTCCCGAGGCGCTATTTCCTCAAGGCGATGAGGACGATAATAGTAAGAAAGGGGAGGAATCGTGGACGGCGAGTGATGCTGTTTATAAGACCAGTTGTACAAGGGATACGTGTTGAAGGAATCGGAACCAGGAAACGCGGAATTCTCTTCGGCTTTGGGAGAGTGGGACAAATCATCGGTGAAAGGGGGTGAGGAAATCGTATTGCCATTGGTAGAAGAATAGTGGGCATGAAATGAGTCAGCGGCTATGGGATACCGTGAGGGTGATATTGCAATGGAGGGGATGGACATAGTCGGGCTTGTGTTGATCGGTGTCTCCGAAAACGGGCTTTTCGGACCCAGGCTTGGCGAAACCACAGACTGGCTAGTAGATACGGGGGAAACAGAGAGTTCTGAATCAGCAACGGGCTCCGGTAGTTTCGCAGCAGCAGCAGCAGCTTCTTGGAGACGCCGAAGATACCTGAAAGGACATTGACATGAAATATACCTGTGACAACATAACAACATACAAGTTTGGGGGACCGCGTTTCTTGGGCTGGTATTCGTATGTGCAAGGTACACCGAGAGTGATACAATGCTTGCATGACTGCTTTGGATCATCAGAGTTTTCGCGCGCACAGCGAACCTTCCTGTTTGACAATCATATTAGACGAGAACCTAGACACAGATTCAAGATATGAACCGGCTTCTGCAAGCATCACACGATTGACGAGATCTCCCTTCTGCTCTGAAAAGCCCGTCAGCATCAAGCAGAGCAGTGTGGAAATGAAATAACAACATCATAGGTATGTAGGTTAACCGCGTAGTGGAAGAACAAAGCTAGGGGTGAACGAATCGTGGGAATGCTTACCTTCTGGGTTCATTGTTTTGACAATCTGAAGGAGGCGTGGTCGAATGTGATTCTTTTTTTGGACGAGCAGCAGGCATATTCTAGTTATCGAGAATTGGGATGGACAAGCACTGTGGTTTTTTTTTTCAAGGAACAGGCGGTAACATGGACTTCTTATATATCAACAAACAATTTTCTTCTTCTGGGTTTTTAAAATGTATTTGTCTTTTGAGCAATCCAACTGCAAACTTCATCATGCAACCATGGGCCCCGTGATGACTTTTCGTATCGGGCAAATCCCGGTCTTATCCTCACCATCTGGCCAGTCGCCCAATGCCTTCCACTTTCGTTCTGATATGATCAAGTTTCTACAGGACATAACACCCGAATCCGATTCGGTACTTTTTAAACCTTCCTCCACGTGAACTACAGTTCCCTTCGTCCCATACGTCGTAATTTATTATGAGCGAATGAATTATGGGGTAGTGTATATATTACTTTATTTGGGTTGCAGACGTCTTGTCACTTCATAGCATGATATGGTGGTCGCTCCCAAAGTTGGTTAAGCATATTTGACCTTGACATTCCTGAACCTAGAGTCTGAATGATACTTCGTCGTAAGAGGCGTCGTACGAAGATTTGCTCCTGGTCATCCCATTCCGAGGAATACTTTAAGAGCAATTTCCAAAACTCGAAGGCCAACACAGGTTCGCGTTCCCGAAGAGCCGCAAATACCATAAACTTCCCCATGTCCGGAGACGAAAGCCTCCCATTGTCCGGTAAAGATTTGAGAAGTTCTAATGCATCCTTCAAAGGCGCATTCTTCCTTGTACCGGAACCACCCTCTAGAATGACACTCGCACGGGTAAGTGAAAATAGTCCCTGAGGGGAAAGTTGAATATTGCCAGCCTGACGTGCCAGTTGAAGCAAATCCCCCACTAGTTGCATGTCCCCGTGAGCTAGTGCCTGATGAATGACCGTACCGAACGTAACTGAGTTGGGTTGAATTCCCCTCTGGGTCATGACTTCAATCATCTTAGCAGCGCTACGAGGATTATGCTCAGCAAGAGCGGAAAGGCCGATGTTAATGTCGTGTAAGTCCGGAACTTCACGACGACGAATGAGGTTTCTAAAGACCTCGAAGCCTTTAGTAAAATCTCCCATAACAAAATAAGCTCGCGCCAGCGAAGATAAATTCGCATGCTTAGCATGTGCTAGTGGTTCATGGACTTGAACAAAAGCCTCTATGACCCTTTGCACGAAAAGTCTGATGTCTTTGGCACGCTCCCTGAGTTCAGCTACACTGGGCTTGCCATTAGGATCTCTCCGTTGTGAGGCGTTGGACGATGCTTCGTGGTTGCCACCTGCATGATTTACTTCCCATCCTATATTGATGAAGCTATCACCGAGTTGTTCGTTTTGCAACGTATCAGATGCATCCTCGCCGTTGTCCGGAAGATCTGCCTCGATCAATCTGGCCATTCGCGTGAAGAGCCTCACAATACGGGTCAAGAGAGCATTATAACCAACCACCGATTCCTTGTCTTTCCCGATTGCGTATCGCTCCCACAGTGTTCGGGTAGCCTTCCCAAACGATTGGCTGGCGACCAGAGTTAAGAACTTGGGCCTTTCGTTAACTGGAAGGAATGTATCATTCTCCACTACTTCGTTTGCAAGAACACGAGCCAAGTGAGTGTTTCCCTTCTCTTGGGTAAGAAAGGCCATCAGGAACAATATTGCTCGACCTTGGGGGCCAGGATAATGATGTTCTTTTTCGATAGCAGGCTCGCGTGTGAATGCATACAGTCTTCTGGCAACATTGCCAGAGTTGCACTCTGTAGCGGCGGTATAAACCAAGCGAATGATACCGCCTTGAATGGGGGCTAATAAATGAACTCGAGAGATGACATCAACACAGAGTTCGAGTTCGGTAAGATTGGGATTCCGGAGAGTCGCGTATAAGGTGTCAGTGATGAGGTCAAGTAATTGGGGATCTAGGGACTGCTGTGGTTCTTCTATGGACTGTTCATCTGCCGGTGATGAAGTTGGAGAATTGAGAGATGCGTTTTTCTGTCGAATAGCAGTCGTCAGATCTGCACCGGAGGGAAGATATCTGAGAAGTAGGCGATGAGCGAGACCACGTTTGTACCAGTACAAGCATGCTCGGGAAAGAGTCACTGAAACAATGTAGTAAAAGTCGGTCGATGTGGTAGGCGCCTGTTGTACGGCCTCGGAGGGAATGAAGAGCTTTTCTGTGAGTGTCTGAAAGAGCTCGAGGATCAAACTCTCATTCTTCAACGAAAGAAGATAGGACAGAAGTTCGAATGCAGCCTCAACTATGTCCGGCAGTTCATATGATACAGACCTTGCACCAACAGGAACACGATGGAGCAGCTTAAGTCTGCACATGATGTTAGAGTGCAACAAGACACTAAAATCGCCAGCAAAAGGCGACCGTTCGCGTTCGACCGTAATGCGATGTGCAAGCGTTTTGAGATGGTAGTCGGTAAACTTGTCGAGCTGACCACCCCACGCAAGCGCGTCAAGTATGGTCAAGATGGTATTAGGCCAAATGAGCCTATGTTCAGTGTCGAGAATAAGGTGTCGCAGCGCTCGGTTCCGCTCCGGATCCGCGCGTAGGCGTAATATGTCGGTGGCAACGTATCCTACCGCGAGTTTATTATTGCTCTTGACAGCCTCTTTCAGGAGGCGAAGCAATGTAGCTGAGTGCACCTTGTGGCATGCCTTGGGCCGGAAAGACATGTATTCCTGTAAAGTTGTATTGACAGGAGCCCATGTTCGCGTTCCAACATCTTTCGGTTCAGCCAAGCTGGAAGAAGCTGAATCGTCTGCATTAGAGTGGGAGTTCGGTAGTCCATGGGTGGATGAAAAATGGGTACGATTTAGAGAAAATGGTAATCCTGGTGTTAATCTTGGTTGGAAGGTGTGCAGTCGATGAAGCAAAGGGCGGCGACACAGAAACATAAGTCAGCTGTGACGCGAATGATTTAGTGCAGCCAAGAAGAGAGGAATTCGACTACGCACCGCATGCCGCAAGACGTAGATTTTGTTTCGGGCCAATATTCGTTTGCCCGTGCAACAGATACTTCACCAACGACGCGAAGGTTGAGCAAAATTTTGAGTACGTAACGATTTCAAATTTGTCATTGGACATGTCGGCCCGCTCCAGAAATGATTCTTTTCCTTTCTTTCCTGCTTACAGGCTGCTTTCAGTCCTATGCTATTTTCGAAATTGCTACAACGACGTTGAGAGCGTTGATGTACTGCTGACTGCTGTAATTGGAAAATTATACTAGCACCGAAGATTTCGAATGGACTTTGCTCATGTAGCCCTCGCGTCCTCATTTATCTCAAGACCGAAATGACTTGAGAAAAGCGTAAATCCTTCCATATCCCTTCAAGTTCCTGGGGCTACAGGCCATTTCTAATCCGACTTCTGCTAACATGCTGGCCACGTAGTGGCACTGATCTCCATGTGGGTCCGCAATACTTTAATCCAGTGAAGGTCAAATAATTGCGACCCCTTCCGTAAACTATGCTTTTGTGAGTATCAAACTAATCTAGGTATAGAATCTCGTCTTCGGGCGAATTCATTACATCGTCCTTTTCGAGCTGTAATGCGCTGCGGTATTTGCCTTGTTTTATTTTTTCCTCCCCATTCATATCTTGGGATCTATCTGTTTGGATTCAGTCGACGGCAGGACTCGCGCCTGGTATTCTCCAGGACCATGTTGTGGATCTTCGTAGAACGGTACTTTTTCGGCGAGACCATGGATTGTCTGCGGGGTAAAAAAAGCAATTGACTTACCCCAACAACATGGTACCCAACTGAATAGTACAAGCTTCTCGATTCTCGGACCAAAAATTGTTTAAACAAACCTTGTATAAATGTATGGTGCGGGGGCTATTTCTTTTTCGAATGTTTGCTACCCTTCCTTCCAAGTCCCCTCCTTCTTCGAACTACGCGGTACTATAGCATCTGACAACCTTTACAGAGTCACTAGTTCAGTCAATATACCAGTTTCTAGGTCACTCCACCGACTTGGCACATTTGAATCATATTATAGAATGTTCAGACTTCTCCTCATGATTCTCGAAGTGTACTGCAGTTTATCCGGTGGAGCTCACATGGTAATACTATTGAGCAACGAATGTAGCCAAACAACCCAAACAAATTAAGAAGGTGCCAAGCTTCATGAATGTCCACGGCTGTACAGGTAAATATTATCGGAAAAACTTTGTAAATATGGCAGGGAGTTTTGAATGTAATCGGTTCCGCTCTTCAGACTTTCTTTCAGGTTGATGCGATTCGCTTGGCTATATTATGGACTAGTAAAGTGGACGTTACTAAATGCAGATTATGTACAATTGTAATCTGCAACGGGCCCGAATTCTCGTTGGTGGCAAGCCTCACGGTGTGCATTGTGGGTGTGAAACAAAAATTTCGAGTTGACTCCAATTTGAAGCCAGCTGCTAATCCTGCTGACCCACAAACTACCACAATATGGTTAGACAAACCGTGACAGCAGCTTCCATCGAGCTTCCTTGAACATCCAATGCAGCCTTCATAATCATTTGGCCTTCGTAAAACTAAAAGAATTCAGGACCTGCCAGAACCAGTTAGAGTGGCAATGGCAGCTTATTGAAGCCCGCAAGGATAAATGGATGTCCAATATTCTGAGAGTGAACTAGATGATAAGGCCCCTATTACTATTAATGATTGCCACGTGTCTCGTCCTTCGATCCGTGATTTTTTTACGACCTACCCTCTCCTACCCTGGAGTTTGAAAGCTTATACACTGCGAACATTTGCGTACATGGGGGCTTCACAGTCGACGTCTGAGGCTCGCTTTCCTTCGCAAGCTCTCCACGTTCTCAGGGTCACCCCTTCTTCTCCAGCATCCCAAACGAATATCGAACCGTTTTTCGACTTCATCGTAGGCTTTGAAGGGGATTCGCTGTCATCACACAGTAACATTAATGTTAACGAGCTTGAGACGATTGTTGAAGCGCACGAAGGACGCGTTCTCAATCTACTTGTATGGAGTAGCAAAAATCAAGATACCCGAGGCGCGTCCTTTGATGTTACAGCAAGACGACTTCATTTACTGATTGTACTATGTAGTGGTTCCGATCGCTCCATCTCGGCGATGGTCCCAATTATCACCTGAAGAATATCAGAACGATTCGAATGCACAGCCTTCGTTACTGGGATTGAGCATGCGTATGTGCGCTCCGGAATACGCAAATAACGTCTGGCATGTTCTTGACGTTTTAGAAGGGAGCCCAGCTGAAAGTGCTGGACTTGTTCCATACGGAGATTACATCATAGGATGGTCTGGAGGTGTACTCGGTGCTGAGAATGACTTCTATGATTTGGTTGAAGCAGTGCGTATCTTTGTATCATGGCTCTGCTATATCCCTACTATTTCGTTATAGCACATTGACAAACCACTGCGGGTATACGTCTATTCCCATGATTTTGAGTGAGTACCCCTTCGGTTATTCCAAAAGCCTATCTCTCATGCGGACGATAGCGCGCTTCGCGAAGTCGTTCTGGTTCCAAACCGGCATTGGGGTGGTGAAGGCTTATTGGGTTGTGTATTTGGGTGAGTATCATTCTTTAGGAAACTCCGCACCCTAATTCTTTTGCTGTAGCTTCGGTTTACTTCACCGTATCCCTCCACCAGATCCTGATCACGTACCTGGCTCTACGCCACCTGAACTCATAACAGAAGATGATTACCACGAAGAGCAGCTATTCGTTCCTGCTGACGTGCATGTCGAGTCTGGACTGAGTAGAGTAGCGGAATGGCGCGATCAAGAGAATCTTAACCGCGGAATTACGCCCCCACTACCCATTCACGCCGAGCCTTCCTCTTCCATGGAGTACGAGTCCTGGTCGGAAGCGTCAGGCCCAGAGACCGCTGTTCCTGGGTCACATACCCCGGACCGCTATCAGATTAACGAAGAGGAGGAGGATCGCATCTCTCCATCCCAAGAAACTCCTCGGAGATCGTCGCCCTTGTCCCATGCGTCTCCTCCGAATTTCAAGCGTGCTTCCAATTCGCTCAGTGGCACATTCATGAATGGTGATTGATGATCAATCTGTAGTCATGCTATTGCTCAACGTCATACGACGCAAGGTTCACCAAAAAGTCTTTTTTCGTTGAATGATCATGATCGTCTATCGTCCCCATTCTTCAGGAGCGCTGTGGGGAGGCCAGACAGTGATGGCGGTAGTGACCACGGCGAACGAACCAGCGTCGCTGATACTGATGCCTCTCATGAAAGTGGGAGCTTGACCAGTGTTGATTAAATTCGGGACCCGGCTTTTTCGACTGTGGCACCGGATTTCAGGGCGTGGTCCCGAGTTCGGGTAGTTCAACAGTCACAACAATTAGTAGTAGGTTCCCCTTGTGTGTACTCTGATCCATTGCTCGATACCCAGAATAAGAATAGGAGATTGCCTTCGACCTATGCCCACACATCTGTCTCTGAACCCCAATTACGAGTGTCCTACACTTTGCGTTTCTAGAAGTGAAAAGTTCGTCCAATGGATCCGTTTCATGCGCTGCAGTCCCGGGTGCAAACCGAAGTTTTCAAAGTGATAATCATGTTGCTGCACAAGAATAGTTGGCAGTAATGTTCCAGTACATATCAAGGAAATTGCATTCCTTGAACTTCGTGGAGTGAGCATATAGGAAATCCCAACCGTATCTGACATATGGTGAAAGATATTTTTTTAGGTTATCTATGATGAGTCTGTCAATGTGCCATCTGCTCAAGGTGTATTTAGCTTCAGTTCTTGAAGCAAGTGCTGGAGATCGTGGCTTCGCTTTGACGAGATTACACAACTCTAGCCACCCGGAGAAACCCATTTTTGATCTACCAATTTACCTGAGCAGAGTTCAAGGGAAAGGAGAAGTTCTAGTTTCAGTCACATTGGGGCAGGTTTTCACAGCAAGTTTACTCAGACTGTGCAGCCCATCGCAATTGCATTTTTACCGAAAGTCACCGAAATTACCTTCTCTTTTACTTCTGGACCAGTACCCCAAATTTCTTTCCTGACTTCGTCTTCAGGCTTCCCTCTCACACCCCCACCCTCCATGCGGCGGCGCACACTTCCTGGTGCATTTATTTGCGGTGATAAACCTCGTTTGATTTCATTTTTTGAAACCTTGATCTCTTGCCAGTGAGTGCATTAGAGGTAGATTTCTCCTTCGTCGGAGATAAGAAAATATACAGTACTTACGTCGAAATAGTAATGTTAGTAGTGTACATTTCTTGCTCGCAGTCTGACCGGATTATGGACTCGGATGCGAGGATATGTGAAATGGCTCATCATTATATACACTGTGAAAGTTATTGGGATTAAATTCCAGTATTCCAAGGAACTAACCTATCACTGGGATTCAAAGAGACGACCATTTCCAAGTTGAAGATTTGCTCTGTGAAACGAGATCTCACTGGACGCCTCGTCGCCCTGCCTCGAATAACCGTCATATCTCTCTTCACTTATGAGCGTAAGTGATAGATTATTCGTGTCGAAGAGCAGTTATCACATAGCAGAAGATTAAACCCGGCAACCTCGCGAGAAGACTTTCAAGAAGGACGCGCTGATCGTGTTCCACGTCGCTATTTGCTGAAGACAAATTTCACACCCGAGTGAGAGCTTTGCTGCAGGATACAGACACAACTTTTGAGATGTGATTTTTTATACCACACCTGTGCTTCTTTCTTCCTTGCGCGTCCTTTCGAGGTTGATGAATTCATTCTTGGCTA
Organism: Lentinula aff. lateritia; assembly: GCA_027886305.1. Lineage (NCBI taxonomy): Eukaryota > Fungi > Basidiomycota > Agaricomycetes > Agaricales > Omphalotaceae > Lentinula > Lentinula aff. lateritia. The sequence goes on along the minus strand of MU794963.1, from coordinate 28,539 downwards.
CAGACTTAGGGGCGTAACGCGTGATCATTGATGTCCGCGACATCATGATCACGCCTATCACGCCAGCCTTGTAACCGTACTCGAAGTTGGATTAACCAGCCATAATGGATGAATCTTCATCCCTCGATGCTTTAGCTGGCCTTCTCGAACAACTTGCAGATAACCCCCGCGACTTCTCTGTGCATATCCAGTATATTAGGCTTGCCAAGTCTCTCGGAGGATTGGAAGCGGAAACAGCATTAGTATCAGCTCTGGAAATGTTCACCAACTGCTTTGCAGCCGGGGACGAGGTTTGGCTGGAGCTACTCGATATTAAAGAGCGTTCGGTCAACCTGGACACGGTAAATGGTATCGAAGAAATTCTTGCCCTATACCAACGCGCTGAGGCAGATTATCTCTGTAAGCGTGAAACTTCGTCCCTCAGATAACTCCTACACCTAACTAGATACTTCCAGCTATCCCGGTGCTCAAGCGTCATATAGAGTTTATTCTCCATCGATATGAACACTATTCTAATGAAGCAATCAAACCAGATGAACTCGGAGAACTGTTTTCGGAGGAATGGACGAGGACGGCAGTGACGGACATCGTTAATAAGGGTATTGGTCATATCTCACAAGTACGGAATTGTCATCGTGCAATCTACTCGTCGCTCACTTGATATTTCGTGATAGAGCCATCTTCTGTGGAACCTATTGCGTGACTGGGAGTTGGGGATCCTTGAATCATCCTCCGCATCTGAAAAGTACGTCGTCATCAAAAATATTCGAAAGAAGATCCTTACTCCTCATCAGGGCTTCGCTTGTAGAACATCTGGAGGCATTTCTCCTTGAGAGACTGAGTCAGCCTCACGCTCGTGAGTGCTTGCTGAAAGTGTCATTTGCCTTGACGAATCAGTTCCCAATATCAGACGCAGACGATACTTTTCAAGCGTACTCTTCGTTCACGACCAACTATAAACCTGCTAGCCAATACGAGTCGCTGCTTGTTGCGGCCTCAAAAGTTAAATCTCGGATTCAGAAGGCGGTCGAGCGCAGGGATCCTCATGAGGATACATTGGTTGGGGTCTCTTGATTACATGTCTGGTCAGGCTCCTGATTTCTACCGGTAGAATCGAAGTCGAAATTCGCTCGAGGCCTTTGAGCGCTATATAGCCTACGAGCGGAAAGCGAAGTATCCGGACTTGGTCATAACATCTGCCGTCTATGAAAGAGCTATTTCGGAGGCTGCGAAGAGGAAATTTCGAGGAGAACCTGGCTCTGAAGAAGCTTTGAGAGCATTTTGGGTGGGTTACAGCGATGCGCTTGTACGTAATATTCTTTGAGTACTCGATGTTCCTGATTGTCTTCTTCAGAGGCTGCTGAAAACCGGTAAAGATGTACAGGTAGACCTCTTCAAGCGGGCGGTACGTAGCGTGCCAGAATGTGGAGAAATATGGGCTCGTTACATCCGGTGCATCGTATGTAAAGACCACCTCTAGTCGCAGTCTATCCTAACTCATGGTGTAGGAGCGTTATACTGATCCAGAACATATGAAAGAAGAACGAAATGTAGTATCAGGCAGGTTGATTTTATCTGCTAGTATGTTTCATGTTTAACGTCTGCGTTAGCTCTCTTCGTGCAAGCTTGTGAAGTACCTCAATTGCTTCAGGATGTCGAACAGTTAGTCGCCTTGATACTTGCTCGTGCCGGATTTGAAAAACGTCTTATTGATCTCGGACTTTCTGGTGAGTCGGCGTATCATCCATTCATCCATTCATGTTCTGAGCTAATACCCTAACAGATGATGAGACCATCCCAACTCTGATTGGAATTTTGGAAAACGGTATCGAAATGGTACGAAAATGTAAAGGGCCCATTCGATGTATGGCCTTGTCAGTGACTTATTGAATTTTCAGCTCAGTCCGGTGATCCCAGACTGCGGTTAGAGAATTATGTGGTTGAACTGGTGAGTATTTCTTTCCAATCATTTATCGCACTGCAACGAGTTATTAGTATCGATTTGCTGGAGTCCCTGAAAGCTCTGTCGCTGTCTGGCAATCAGCTACAAAGCACTACAAGAATAGTTATTTTGTGTGGACCTCCTACACTGATTGCTTGATGTGTGTCTCTCATCCAATAGCACTCCAAAGACAACCGATCTAACGTCAGTAATAAGCAAAACGGACCGCCATGATGAGGCTCGTAAGGTTTTTTCCGATATCGCTGCAAAGCAGATCGATTGGCCTGAAGCAATATGGGAAGCATGGTCGTTGTTTGAGCACTTCCATGGGTCAGTGGAACAAATTGAGGCTTGCTTGGACAAAATAGAGAAAGCTAGATATCAAGTGAACATCAGGCGGTTGAAGGTAAGGTTTTCATAATTACCTGGTATTATTAGTATTCCTTAGTCTTCACAGGAAGCTGAGAAAGCCAATCATCTTGCAATGCAGGTGATCGCTGAATCCCAAGCAGCCCCAGCTCCTGTTTCCGAACTTGTAGCAATAGCACCCACGGAGGACTTCATGGAGGTCGATTTTGGATCGAGAGGGACAAAACGGGCCGCCGAGGACACCACAGATGAAAATTCCCACAAGAAGACCAAACTCGGTAGGGGGCCTGTTATTTACGATGAAAGATACCTACTAAGGGACGTCACGCAGAACCTCCTCCGGCTCCTTTGAAGAGGTGTGTGTTTACTTAGTTAGTGATGATTGACACGGCTTGTAATCCGCGTCCTTATCTACAGAGATCGCGAAAATTCAACAGTTTTTGTCGCCGATATACCCCACAACGTTACTGAAGAAGAGTTGACTAATGTATTCAAGGATGTGCGTATACCGGTCAATGAGTAAGTGTTTCGGCTGATCCTCTACAGTGTGGGCGTGTTCGTGAAGTCAAAATCACAAAGTTATCCTCTGCTACTGTTGCAACAGTTGAATTCATGGATCGAGTATGACACCACCGCTTCTGGAGAGCAGAGTACCAATTGACTGTTCTCTAGGAATCTGTTCCTGCAGCACTGACAAAAGACAAGAAAAAAATTAGTGAGCAAGAAATAGCAGTCCATTTGGCGTGGCAGTCCACGCTCTATGTCACCAACTTCCCCGAGAATGCAGACGACTCGTATATCAGGAATCTATTTGGGAAGGTTCGTGGCTTTAAGTCAAACTTTTCGGTTGCCTTACATGCACTACCTCCAGTACGGTACCATTTTCGACGTACGATGGCCGAGCAAGAAATTCAAAAACACAAGAAGATTCTGCTATGTACAGTTCACCTCACCGGTGCGGCTCGTAAGCCTCTGGTCTCCTGGTTACTTACTGACGTAGTACGTAGACCTCAGCTCAAGCCTCTTTAGAGCTACATGGACAAGAGCTTGAGCCCGATCGAGTAATCAATGTCCTGATCTCTAATCCTGGACGCAAGAAAGAAAGAACGGACCAGGATGCCAACGACAGGGAACTACACGTTACTGGTCTCAGCAAGCAAACCACGAAACACGATCTTCAGAAACTTTTCACCAAGGCAAGAAATCAAACATCCATGTAACATGCAGTGTAGCTAACCACAGCGAAACCTGAAGTTTGGGCCAGTAAAAGACATTCGGATGGCAATGAATAATGATGGCAAATTTCGAGGTTTTGCATTTGTGGAATTTGAAAATGAGGTAGGATCTTTTATTGACCGCCGCAATTTTTATGAATGTTTTTGTAGAGTGATGCACGCGCTGCTCTTGACGCAAACAATCAGGAGCTGAAAGGTCGACGGATGGCAGTCACAATCGCTGACTCGCGCGGGAAGCCACGGTGAGCTTTCTCAATAATGTTTTTCTATGTTTGGCCGCGGCAGCGATTAATTGAGGGAATGTAGAACATTTGATACCGAGCGTGGTCTTGGACGCAATGCAGAACTCGCCAGTCGCTCTATTCGTGTCAAAAATCTTCCAGTGAACACACAAGAGGGAGTCCTGCAACAGATGTTCGAAAAGTTCGTTTCTGTCAAGCGCTTGGAGCTCTTTGAAGATATCAACGAGGCTGTTGTTGAGCTGGAAAGTCCGGCTGTGAGTTCGAGTCGTTCTGTGGCCACAGTGCCTTTTCTGATCTTCATTTCCCAAGGATGTGGGCAAACTTCTTCTACAGTCGGAACCTATCACTTTCAACGGAGCTTCCCTCCAACTCATTGCGGAAGTTCCTGCTCCTCGCAAACCGGACGGTGACAGTCGCGCCGGAACGTTCATTCCTCGGAAAACGATATCAAAACCTAGGGCGGGTCTCGGTCATAAGCAAAAGCCTGCCACTCCAATAAATTCAGCGGGGTTTATTGAAGCAAAAGCTTCGACGAATGTGGACTCCACGTCGGGAGGTAAAAGTCAGGATGATTTTCGTAAACTACTTGGTGGTAGATAAAGTTGATTTCATCAATTATTTGGTGTCGGCGGTCCGACAAATCGAGCTTGACGGGCCGGTGTCGAAGCGGTAGATATTTAAAAGACGCTCAATTATCATACGTTTGTTAACGGCGTAGTTTTCGCAATGGCAAACATAGCTTTCAAAGCAAATGCCTTATTCGATCTTACTGGCCGAATTGCAATGGTAACTGGGGGTGGTACAGGTATCGGTTATATGATCGCCAGAGGATTAGCTGCGAATGGCGCTAAAGTCTACATCACTGGACGCCGTGCCGATGTCCTACAGAGGGTCGTGGACACAACCCCTAAGACAGAAGGAGAGATACTCGCGTAAGCTCTAATTGCTGCGCTTGGGCTTAAACTCTACTCGATACCGCATCTAGACTCCCGATGGATGTCACGTCCAAAGATAGCATCTTACAGGCCAAGAGAGAGATCGAAACGAAGGAAGGGAAATTACACATACTTGTAAACAAGTAAGCTTTCCTGTATGCATATATCGAGCTGCTGCTAAATCTTTTGTAAGTGCTGGACAAGTTGGGCCTACGTCGCCATTCCTGACTGATCCCAATGCACCTGAAGTCAAGGACGGAGAAAGTTTCGGAAGCGCATTGTTCAAGGAAGATCAGCAAGGATGGTCCGATCTTTATTCGATAAACGTATTCTCGATATTCTTCACGACCACTGCATTTTTGGGACTGTTGGAGAAAGGCACGAAAGAATCCAACATCCCAGGATACACTTCTTCGGTCATCAATATCACTAGTATCAGCGGAGTGATCAAGCTCGCACAGGACCATGTATGTTATATGAACCTTGATACACGAAAGCTGACGCTTGACTTCATCTGTTATGATCAGTTTTGTTACAATAGTGCAAAGGCCGCAGCGTCTCATTTAACCAAGATGCTATCAACCGAGTTCGCACTTAAGAAAATTCCAGTTCGCGTCAACTCTATCGCTCCTGGAGTCTATGCATCTGAAATGACTACCGATACGATATCAGCAGAAGAAGTAGACAAGATCGGGAAAGGTATCACACCTGTTCCAGCGCAACGGGATGGCAGGTAAGCACTTCCATTACACTGAAACTCCACACACACTGACTCTGGTAGCGCTGAGGAAATGGCTGGAACGGCTGTCTACTTAGCTTCGAAAGCAGGTTGTTACATGAATGGTCAAGAACTCATCATAGATGGTGGTTATTGCGCGGTGAATCCCGCAGTGGTTTAGACGTGGTTAGTATGTACATGCCTTACATGTAAGATAATTTAAGTACCGGCGATCCTAAGTACAGAATATCCACATTCAAATGAAAGGGGATTGAACGAGTCCATCCATAAAATCATTAAAGGTCCAGGGAGCTTGAAGCGTGGTACAGCAATGCGTGTAAATGGTGTAGGATAAATGTGCGAGAGGACACGACAGTAAAGGATATGGGTTCAAGTCGGAATTTATGAAAGGGAGTGTGTGACGAAGAGCAGCCATTATCGTGCAATAGAGCATATGCTAAGCTAAGGGTCAACTAAAGAGAGTAGACGTCTGTGATCGTTCAGCACCCATCGTACTGTGAGTTTCGGGGGAATGTGTATCCTGCGTCGGCCCACGTAGTGAGATTTGCATCGCTATAAGCTGTAATGTGGCTGACATCCAAAGCATGTCAGTAATGAGATTGAACAAGGATGAAGAGAACTAAACTTGTTAATATAGTCCGCAGTTGGCCTCGTGCTTGGATCGCAAGTAAACATGCCCTTAAGTCCTGCGCGTTGATATACACGAACATAGTCAACGAGCATCTGTGCAGGGAATTGCATGTGCATGAAATCTTGAGCCTGGAAATTTGGGGACATGCCCAAGTTAAGGATCATGTACTGTGAGATGGGAAGGTTAGTGATAGGCGGTGAATTCTAATCTGATGTTTGTACATACCATAGGCTCTTCAGGAATCAAACGATTGCTAATCTCAGTAACGCTATCAGCACCGATAGCAGAGGCAGGTAGTGTCCACGACTCTTGTCCGTTGCTGTACCAGGTGATGTATCCTTCAGATCGGGAGTCGGGATTGGACCACCATTCGTATCCGTATTTGATGAAGGTCTGGTTTCCATAAGCCGTATCAGGGATGTATGTAAGTGCCGAGACAGCTTGTTGGTATTGACCACCTTGGTAGGAGTTAAACTCTGTCAACGTATCATCATAAAAGGTGGTTGTCGAATTATCGATTTGGTAGTCATAGTTGAATGGAGCGATTTGGAAACTCTGTGACACTTGACCTTTGAAATCGTTATTGACGTCTATCTGAGCTTCAATGATATCAATTTCGGGAACACCGCGACCGGTGCTGACGCTTGGACCAGGATGATCGCCACCGGAACAAGTGCAGGCCGACCAACGCTGGCCAGGTAGGTAGCTGATAGGATTTCCATTGTTTCCAGTGAGAGCACCCTCGGGCGAAGTTCCAGCTTTGTTGGTTTGGTTGGGGTATGTCCCCAGATCACAACTATCGTAGCTATAAGGCCATGTACCTTCAGTTGTCGCACCATAGCCCGCTCGTCCCTATGCAAAGAGATATCAGGCGGAGTAGAGGAAGTGATATGTATTGTACCAACCAAATTCGCCATCGTCCACGCACCAGGCCAGAAACCAGGAGTATTGTGTGATCCAGGAAGACTGATAGCAACCTCGATATATCCGGTCATGAAACAAAGCTTATTCCACGATTGCAACATGCCTGCGGCAGCGTGAAATTGGATGACAGCACACTTTATTGGATTATACCGCTTACCACTCTTGAAGTTGAGATTGTGACTGTCTTCTTCAGTCAATGTGATCACAAGCTGACCACCTTTGGTTGTTATAGCCTGGACAACAGGTATAAATGGAAAACTATGTGGAAGAATGAACCAATGTTACCCCAGGGTCATACCACTCCAAGTCACCAGTGGGCCTACATCTTGTTGAGAACGAAACATTGTGGACTAGAAACAGAGCGCTCACCAGTAATGTAAATCTACACCCTCCCAGTAGGGATCGTCACCAGGGTAGAACGTGCGCCCCTCTTTATTGAACTCGTCACTGAACACAAGGTTATACGTTTTGCCATCGCTTCCTGTCCGACTGTACGCAGAACTCGGCGTATCCGTGTCTATAAGAGACGGCATTCCTGGTAAATCTGGAATCTGGCCTGTACCGTTGATTCCGCCCAGATTGAAACCAGTGATCGTTGCTTGTGGATGGGCAAAATTATTGATGATAGGGTATCCAGCGAAAAGAGTTATAATAGCAAGAATGAGAATAAAAAGTGCGCCGGCATTAGCCCAGCCTCTGGCAGAAAAAATCGTAAAGGAACGGTCTAATTTGGCATCCCGGACGGGATCTGGGTTATGGAGAGCGTCGTCGAGATCAGGGTCTTTGTCCCAGAGGTAGTTGGGTACTGTAGCAGTGGTTGCTAGTATTGCTGCTTTTTCAGCGCTGGCAGATATTGAAGATGCTGAATGTTCCGAAGGTGCAGCACTGAACCGTGAGTTACTGTACATAGCTACATCTCTCGTTTGGTTGGGGTTGTACTGGAGGAGTTTCAAAAAAATGATACAAGTAGAGAAAATGTAATACACACTGAATATGGCCCGTAACCACCACCGATAGCACCACTCTGAACACTTTGAGTAAGGGCTTGCTGGCTACCACGGGTGCCAGGGGCAGGTGGTCGAAGCGCCGATGAGCGGGGACTCTGTGGCACAGCAGCGTATTGAGACGGGCCTTGCTGCGGTGGCGCACGACGAGAAGGAGGATTAGACATAGCGGTAGAAAGTAAGAGGCCGCTGAAATTGCACAGAAAGGAATTCTTAAGTTCTCACGGAACTCCACCGCACCGTGACATGGGCATATTGGTCACTCCATACTCATCCCGAATGTTCAAGCACTGCAATGGAAAGAATGGATTCGTTCAAGGAGCAATAACGTTAGATCCTTTGTAGCCACCTGCTAGAGTGCAAAGTTTGCGTGGCGTCTCAAGCTCTTGGCTTCTGAGCTTCGTGGATCCCAGGAAGTCCATTAGTCCACTATTCGAAGAACTCAAGTAAACATAGCCCCATTATAATAATGGAAAATTGATTCTAGATACTGTACGGTACGATCCTTCACCCTGATCCGTGTCCAGCCATCGAAGCTGTGTCGAAGGCAGACTGAGAAAACGATAACCCAGCGGTCAAATTTAGCCCGATTTCAGGTATTTCAGACTCATTTTGAGCGGTCGAGGCCAGTTCAGTCCAAATGAAGGTCCGTGTGATCCTGGGAACTGCGTTACAAGTTCAGTCAAATTCGGAGATTCTGCCTACTTCCGCTCAGGACTCCGTTGAGTAACAGGATTGAGCCAACGAACAACATCGGAACAACCACGACGTAGCACCAGCCACCTCAAGTTCTCAACCCTACTCAGGAAAACGACGGAATCTTCCGTGTACCACCCATTCTGTAGATGGAGGGTCCGCAACGAAAACGGAATCGTATAAGCAGACCAAAATGCATCGATGTGTCGGAACGCTAACCGCTGGCCCACGGTGTCTATTAAAAGCAGCTCCGAAAGTCGTGGTGTAGTGAATATGGAAGCAAGTAAAGTCAATTCTTCTGGGATTTGCCTAGTCTCGACACAAAGATGGAGTACTCTCAACCATGGCAAATACAGCGACCCAAGAGGAAGGGATGTTCGAGTGTTTTGCGGGCGAGTTATGTGGCCTTGATTTGGGAATAAGACCCGGAGTTCTATCAATCTCGAGGAGACACGTAAAACGTTGCCGATTTCTTGAATAGCGTGAATCCCATTGCTTTTTCCATGGTGAGTGTAATCAAGATATGTGAGATTTTGAAATAGAGATGGAAGCCAGGTTAGTCGTATTCCATCCAAAGTGACACGGCGGAGTTTTGGAGCAAAACCAGAGAACAAGCAGAACTCTTTGGTGTCATCATTGTGTCGGTACACAAGACATAACTCTTCCAGCCCTACAATCGTGTCACAAGAAGAAAAAAAGTGGTGAAGAAACAACTCACCAGGCACCTGAGTATAATTACTTTTTGTACAACATTCAGACAGTGCACTGTTCCAGAGATACGGTTGATATTCTGAAAAAACGATACTTAACGACCTCCAGCGAGTGATATGAGGCATAACGAGATGCATATATCGCTGCACTTCGTAGAACGCGATAGTTCCACGATGCTTTTGCGGTTTGAATTCGAGATCGAGTGTGCAACCCCTCGCACGGTACATCGTCTCCTCCCACATGCTATAATGAGATCCAAGGACGACTCTGCGCCACAGAACGGGAGTACTAAGCGCAAGCGCTCTCCAGAAAGAGCAAACATGAGATACGGAGAGCGGGAGCATAGGATCATCTTCGCAACCAAGGACGAAGATGTAAGCTAGAAGTTCAGGTGGAAGGTTGCGAATACTATGCGTGGATGTGTATGAGGTAGCTGATGAACGATGGGCAGGTGGTAGTGCTTTGAAGCGATGTTCTGCACATGGATCTCTTCGTCGATTTTCAGGGGGTCTAGGTGAATGTTGATCACTCTGACGTCGGAAGCTGGAGTCAAATATATTGAAGTCGGAAACGAAGCGGAAACATGGGCTGAAACTCACAGTGAAGTAGAGAGTTTGGCTTGCATAACTTCCATGAACGATCTTCGAAGAGTCAGTTCTTGACGATGCTTCCTTCTCAGTGTACCCGGCATGTTGAGGGAAGAATATATGATCGGCTTTAGGTGACCATTGTCCTGTTATATTGGTTTTAACCGGTGCTCGAGGGAAACCCCCATATATGACAAGCTCGGAGTCGGAAGTGTACCATCGGGAGAAAGCACAAAAGTACATATGACACTTCTACTGCCCGAAGACAAAGAAACATGGTAATGTAAACCCGGCGGCACGGCGCAAGACACATTATTTGAAGAGGGGACAATGAGAATTCATAAAAGGGCACGAGGGCTAAGGTCGACAAATGCGGTTCATGGAGAGCGCCTAGCTACTGCCAGCCGGCGCTTTGGTAGGTGCAACATCTCGAAATCTTGACAAATGGCGGTAGATTGAGGATTAACTCTCTATAGGCTCTATGTCCATAGACTTGACTCTAGATCGTATAGAGCGATTATATCGTCTCATCCAGCCGTATACGCGACCAACAATTCACATAGCTGGCACCAATGGCAAAGGCAGCGTCTCTGCCTTGACGTCGTCAATTTTGACAGCTGCTGGACTTAGCGTTGGCCGGTTCAACAGCCCACACCTCATATCCATATACAATTGCATCTATGTCAACAATCAAGAAGTCTCCCCTCAAACTTATCATGAAGCCCGGGATGATGTTGAAGGAGTTGCTCACGATAATTCGATAGAGATCAGCAGCTTCGAGATGTTGGTTCTCACAGCGTTGCTAATATTCGAAAGAGCAGAAGTCGACATCGTGGTCATGGAAGTTGGGATGGGTGGTCGACTGGATGCAACCAATGTCATTCCGGATGAAGTGGTCATGATTTCTGCCCTCACTGCTGTTGATTTGGATCACCAAGCATTCTTAGGTGACACTTTAGCAGCAATCACAAAGGAGAAAGCGTCCATCGCCCGCAGAGGCAAGCCGTTCGTCATGGGCCCCCAGAAACACTCTGAAGTAGCAGAAGTAGCTAGAATGGTCGTTCAAGAGGCTGGAGGGGACTTTTTCAGTGCTCCATCTGCTCTTCAGATGCCTTTTGAGGATCAAAGACGTCCAGAATCTTATTCACAATTTCAACTTCCTTCACCTCGTCCGATTGAACTGAATATGCCTTGCTTCCAAGATCCCTTCAATGCGCTTTTGCCATTGCACGGATCGCATCAGCTCGAAAATGTTGGTTTGTCTGCCTTCATCATATCGGTAGCCGTGGATTATCCATCGTGCTCATCCCTCGGATTGCGAGATCGAGTGACACCGGAAGTTGTTGTCCGAGGAATAGCGAACGTCTCCTGGCCTGGAAGACTATCCTTCCACCCAATTCCCAAGAATCTGCATGACCCTTCTAGTCCGAAAGCTCTTGTGTTGGCTGATGGTGCCCATAACCCTGCATCATCTACAACGTTGAGTCGTTATCTCATGGATTACTGCAACTCGCCAGCAGCTCCTGATGCGACTATCACGATTACTTATATCCTATCGCTTTCACACTCTCCCCCTAAAACCCCTCTACAAACTCTCTCTCCGCTATTACCTCCCTCGCTTCTTTCAAATTCGAAAGTTCGAGTAGCGGTTTTACGTTTCACTTCTCCGGAAGGGATGCCTTGGGTCAAGTCTGTTCTTCCTTCTGTTCTGTATTCCGTCGTTCAAAATCTTTGTCCCAATGCCGAGTTGTGGAAAGGTGATGATAGCAGAACGGACAACCTACCAGCGGCTTTACAGTGGGCCACCAGTTCTTCGGACCCAAATCTAGTAGTAGTAGCAGGTAGCTTGTATCTAGTTGCGGATTTCTACCGGATCCTTCGAGAATTAGATAGTGTAATTCTTTGAACGATAACATTGGATAATTTGAGCGCCTGTGTATATTCTCCTCAGTCACTCATGCCGTTCGTTGAAAGGTGCTGTGATGGCTGCTAAAGGCGTATCTGCATCGGACAGGCAAACTATCAGTTCTCTTTCACATTTACCGGCAAGCGGTACTTCATCTGCACTCAAGAAACCCCCAAAAACTCTTAGAGACGCGTCAATATCCTCAAATACCAGAACTAAGTGTGTGTGTTTTGCATATTGTTTGCTGATTCGTTACTCATAGTCTTCATAGATGGGATAAACCTCCTACTTTAATCCCAGTACCTTCCAATGTATGATCCTACTTCATCTAGAGGAGTTTTTCTTAGATAAGAGTCCAGAGCATGCAAAACCCGTACAGTTCTGCCAGGTTTCACACCAACTTGGATTCTTCAAGACCTCAATCTTACGGGAGCAGACAGAAGCAGCAGACCATTATAGGTCGTTCTTCGAAGCGTCGGAAGACTGCTCATGCTCGTGCGTATACAGATATTCCTCCATCGGATAGCTCACAAATCTGTTTCCAGCATTGGTTGCCAAGGATCCTCAACAAGACATAACTCTCATCCCGAACGAGGATGATGCTCATGAAGCAGAATCATATTTCACTCCTGCGCCTCTCAAACCAACAAACTTACGAAACCCACCCAAGGAGACACCGGTCACATTGATCAGCAGCGAGGAGGAGGATGAGGGCCCATCGGCTCATTTAAACGATTCTGTATCGGGCCCTCCGGATGGTAAACACTCCGCTTGGCTGCAGAAAAAAGTTTCTCGGAAATTGTCTTCCCCAGGCCACTCTACGAGGTCTAACGAAGTTGAGGACATCTCGGAATTTTCAGACTCGGAGGTGAAGCCCGGGAAACCTGGGAAAATTGGATATGTCAAGGAGCAAGCTAGGAAGTTGGATCGCAATGAACAGGCCAATCTGGATCGAAAGATGGCGGTGGTGAGGGTGGCTACAGTTCCCCATCTTGATCTAAAGCAGCTTCCCAATGTGAAGAATGGCATGAAGCCAAGAACTACAGTGAAAGTGCGTTCTTGTATTCCCGGTTGTTTTATTTGGCTCATGATAAGAACAGCAATCAAGACCAATTGCCATAGATCCAATTGCTACCTCTTCCACACCGTATACAAACAACTCGAAGACAAGCAATGAATTCAAGTATATACCTCTGAAGGAGATATATTTTGGCCACAAGCATCTTGGGGAAGGCTATCGCATAGCTTTCGACCCTATGCAGGAGCAAAATTTTTACATCAAAGGTCCGGGGACTTACTCAGAGTCTGTTACTTTCGCTCAGTCTGTAAAGTCCATCCAAGTGAGTTTTTTCCTGATGTAGCCCGAGCTGAGGCCTCTTACTTCTGAAACGTCAGTTTGGAGATCCAAAGTATCCAGAACCGTGTATCAAGTTCACATCCAGACCCTTGCCCCTTTTACGACGACACACGGGTATCGGCCAAAGATGGGGAGGGGATTTCCAACCAGGTAAGTCTCAGAGGCTCCTCGTGTATAGCGCGACTTCTCATCGCTTCTTAGGCGAACGAGGGAATGGTGAAGTAAGTCTCAAGATTGACATAGAGGACCCCCTTTGGTCACCTCAGATATTCGATGCGTTCCGAACTTTTTGCAAGCATGTGGTTCCCCACGAGTGCACAGATGTAGTTGGGTTGAGCGCCAATCGTGCGCTATGGTCTTTCGCTCAACAGGCCGCTGGTAGTTGTGAGAATGATACGAGTATGGAATACGCGGAAGTAGAGAGTGACCCCCTCAACAATAACATTCGCGACGAGGAGATTCCCGAATATGATCACTTGCCTATGTTTAGTGAACGAAATGGAATAGTTGATAAACCTACTCCCCGAGAACCTCGGAAGTCGTATACGACCCGACAATCATCTTCGTGCGTAATTGTCTATGTTCGTTCGATACTCAAAGCTCACAATTTCTAGCAGCACGTCCGAAATCCGTAATACTACTTCTGTTGTTCGTCGCTCAACACGACAGCAACAGAATCAAGGAAAACAAGGGAAGAAGCGGCCTTCTAAAGATCCAGACGAGATGTAAGTTGACGATGATGTTCTTGCACCTTCCTGATGCTAATCAGTCTACCAAAGAATCCTGAGCTATCCTCCTGGGGTAACAACTGGAGCAGTGAAGATCACGAATGGGGATTATAACAGACTACTTCCAGATGAATATCTAAACGATACTCTCATTGAATTCGGGCTTAAGTAAGGTGTTTCTCTTTTTTAAGTATTTCCTCGTTTACGTAATGTCTAGGCTATGGCACCACGAACTCGCGACGGAAGACCCCCAGCTAGCAAATCAGATACATGTTTTTAATTCTTTTTTTTACAAGAAGCTGAACAAGAAGAGGTGACGACAGCGTTCAACTATCTATGATCTCAATCTGACTGTTCATAGTATTGAGGAAGGGTACGAAAGTGTCAGACGTTGGACATCCAGATTTGATATCTTTAGCAAGAAATTTGTTATTGTCCCGATCAATGAAAAGTAGGTACATTCGTTCAACTGCTGTTCTCCATTTTTCAAACCTCGCGATCAGTATGCATTGGTATCTTGCTATCATTCACCTACCAGAATTGGTTCTTCTGCCCCCTCCTGAGCGTGAACCGCCCAACACTCGACATCATACTCGATCCTCTAATGTTCATGAAGATTCGATTCCCAGCGTCGATGCACCCGATAATGCATTTTCTCCTGCTGTCGCAGATGCGTCGAGTAACGAGGCTGAATTTGGTTCAACACTTTCTGGGCGCAGATCTCTGATCTCGACAACACCGAGTGGCTCAGCTTCACGGGCAGCATCTCCATCTGAGGCGAGTGCAATCTTGGAGGAAACCAAGCCTTCTAGCGAGGCTGATGCTGAAGAGACTTTTCGTGGATTAACAACCATGGATATCTCTGTCGATATCCAAATCCCCGGGCCGAGTACACATGAAAAATCTCCCTCCCCCTGTACACCCCTTGTCGATGAGCCAATGGATGTCGATGGAAACGCAGATCAAAGAACGGTCATTTCGCCTTCCTTCACCTCGTTAGTGACATCCTCTCGAGATCCAAGGGATCGTTCACTGTCTATGGGCGTGGAGCAAGACCAGCATCATGGCAATAAAGACAAATACATATCGCCAAGTCGTTCGAAAACCTCTTCGGTTTCACCAGCCAGTTTCTACGCTGTCCCTGCGCGATCTCACAAGGGAAAAGAAAAAGCGATCAATCTATCCGACGAGGTTTCTAATGGTGATGTCGATTCCGTCCATCCAAGTTCTCGTGAAGCTTCAGGCCAACCTATGTATGTTGGATATCTCATTTTCAACCAACTCTGAACGTTTCATACAGAACCATGATTTTTACCCTCGATTCATTGGGTAACAAGCACCCAAAAGTCATCAATACTTTGAGCAAGTATCTCCAATTAGAAGCCATAGACAAAAAGCATCTTCACAATACAAGCAAGGCTTTGGGTAGAAATCTTCCGGTCAGTCTACATTCGAGTGACTTGAGTTCATCAACCTTATTAAATTTCATCCGTCTAGGTACCCACTCAACCCAATTTCTGCGATTGTGGTGTCTACCTTATACACTTCGCCCAGGTGTTCGTTAAAAAGGCAGATTACTTATCCAGAATTCACGTGAGTGGATTATCATGCGCTACATCTCCCTTGTAGAAACTCATCAATTTTTAGCAGAAAAAAAGTACACGGTCGCAAGTCGACCGTCAGGTTGACTGGGAGGGTCATCGTCTCGACGACTTTCGTGATGAGCTTCGGATGAAAGTTGGTGAGCTGTCGAGGTCCTGGAAGACGCGGAACTCTCCTCAACAGCAGGAACAAGAGGAGAACGCGCCTAATGATGAGGCTCGACGAACAGAGCCCGTGGTACATGGTTTATCTGACAGTGATATCGACATTGTTGAGACTAGTACACTTACTGTTTCTCATGACCGAAAGGCCAAAACGAGAATCAAATCGGACCGCATGAGGACTGGTTGATATTCTCATCCGCCTAGGTTTCTGCTTTGTTTCTGCATTTCATCGGTACCCCTTGGCTCGAACATATCCATATTGATGCATATAATTATTTTTGTATCCCTAGTAGTGCTCTTCTTTATTGTATGCATGTAATGAACAGAAAACAGTGTTATGTTCTTGAGTTATCCAATACACAACATGTGAGCCTCCTTCGTCCGGCTCGGAGGGGACCTTTATCTGCATTGGTCTCGCATGATGGACGAGTCAATTTTGATTATATGCTGGTGGTTCGGTGGCAACACTTTGTCTGACCATATTTTAGATAAATTGAAGAGCGCTAGCAACGAGATGGAAGGAATGAGCTTGACATCATACTAGGGGACAGTAGACACCTGTACAATAGCATTCCCTCCATTTTCACTGCAGTCTACCATCCCATGTAGGATGAGCCGCTGCGGCAGGCCCGACTGCTGTTCTCTTGTGGGACACCGTCCTAGCCACGTATCTATCTATCTGTATCCATTCAAGCATACAAATTCCGTAGGGACAGAGATCCAACCTGAAGAAAGGCCGTTTGAAGCAGTAGATATCAATATTTGTACTACGCGAATACATCGTCCAACCACCGCTCGTAATCGTACTCGGGTTCACCGGTCTCATTCTGAGTATGTGGCATTGTTTCTCGCAAAAACTCAATCGAGGGGGTTCGTAAATGTGCAATTCGAAGGTCCAGTTCGGTAACATGTGGCTGTAATAGTCGGTCAAAACAAAACGAGGATTACGAGCATAGTTAAGGGGATTCATCAGTACCTTATCGGACGCAATACCACGAAATGCCTCTCTGAGTTGCTCGGGCGACGTCTGATCTTCAGTGATCTCCACCTAAAAATCGTTCCAGATCAGCTTTTGGAGTCGACGTCTACTTCGTCCTCACCAATAGATTGATAAAAGCCTCGAAGCTCACTGCACCGTAGTCCTGTAATAATTGATCATATATGTAATCCATATCCTCATCCTAGATACGAATTTGTCAGTAGGTACTATAATGGTTTGATTAGTGGCAGCGAACGGAATATACGATCCCAAGACTGGCAAGAGCGGCAGTCATTTCTGATTGATTTAGTGTGTTTGACTCGTCTTTGTCAAAATATCTGAATGTGCTCTCAAACTGTTCCAACTGCGCCGGCGTCAAGTTGGTCATATTCCTGGAAACGATCTATATCTGCCGTGAGGAGGGTTGACCTTGATATGCGCTGTTTTCACTCACTTGATTATCAATGAACGCAATTTTCTTGGAAATTCTCTGCACCAAAAGTTCTAACTCAAACTCGAGATCTTGGCAAGTGAAGATGGTGTAATCATTTTCCTCGATATTGGCCGCATTACATTCAGCTTCAGCTTCCGCTACGTAGTTCAATGTTTCTGACAGTGCAGGAAGTCGTGTTTGGATTTGTTCGACTGACTGTTGCTGAACCTGTTACCCAAACGACTGGAATGGGTACATGTAAGTTCGGGAGGACTGCAAGGCGACTAACCTCAAGTGGGCCATCTATGGAAGTCAGTTCGGACGAGATGGCATGCAGACGTTGCTCAAAATCGTTGGCGACCTCGGCGAACTTTTTCCGAAGAGTCTCTTTAATTCTGAAAGGAAGGGTGTAAGATCAGAAAAGAATCAGTTACATTGGGACTGACTGTCTGATTTCCGCATTAATAGCCCGTGATCTTTGCGCTTCAGATGCTAGTAGAGCTTTCCATGCGTCGTCTACATCTAACAGAGATAGATTTGGTGGGGGAACATATTCTCTCAATCCATATGTTTTGAGCTTTGTTTGTACGTTGCCGAAAAGAGTCGCGATGTCCTGCTTCTCAGTAACCCAAGCACGCTTGATGGTTTGCTTGTATGTAGAAAATTCCGCCGAACGTTCCCTTGATTCAGTATACGTACCTGTGAATAGGCTTGCCTTCCAACTCGTCTGCATTTCGGTCCATGCTAAGAGTAGCTAGATAAGCGTGAGTGTGACGAAGACACTTGGTGCATAGAAAGACTTCACAAGTCGAACTCGACGTTCGTAGTCGTTCTTCGAGATCCACACGGACTGCATCAACTCCGCGAATTTTTCAACGCGTCGAGAAACAGTCTCCGCCTGGTCTTGATTTCCTCGAAGTTAGCTGAAGTCACCTATAATTTACAGTTTGACCTCACCCATCGAGGAAAAGGCATGGAAGAAGCTTGCAATGTAAGTCATAACACTGCGTTCATCAGGATGTCTTGTATCACATAAATCCTCGACTTCCAACAGTTGCTGGAGAAAGAGGTGAATCTACTGGCGGTCCCGCAAAACTCTTTTAACGTACGGGTATGTTAAGATGCTCCGCTGCTATTTGGAAGGCGAGCCTTGTGTTTCCGTGTCGATCCGTCTGAACACCTTTAGTTACAGTGATCACTTATATGTGAGAATATATACCTTATCTAACTTGTCATAGTCCAACAAGTCAGGTCGATGACAGTGGATTAATGCACATCTGCGTATCGTGAAAATTGGCTGGATATGGAAAAAGACATTTCATACAAAGCTAAACCATCCGACCAGCTGGAAGAGAAGTCTTGTACGTCTACTTCCTTGTACGGCTCTGTCTTGCGTTGGCACCATAGCAAGAGACCTTCCTTAGCGGATAAGCCCTCTTCACTTTCGTTTGTTTGATGATCATCCACAGTTTTTGTGACTGAAGAAGGTGGAAAGCATACCTGATGTCGGCGATGGTGAACCGAAGAATGAGGGTCCAAATCATGCCAAGTATGAGTTTCAGATTGCCGTCGATGATATCTATGGTTTGAGTAAGAAATCATGGGCAAAACCAGTCGGAATTGTTTTTGCCTTCAGGGCCGATGTTGGTGAGCTTGACGCCTCTAGATGTGATAAATTCCAATGCCTTGTTTACGTTCTCCGCTTTTTGAACTCTCATCCTCGGTGTTTTGTTGTATCGACCGAGGGAGACATCTCCTGTACCAGTTGTTAGGTGAAAGACATTTCGAAAAGAGGGCAAATCAAAGAGTACCCATAATTTCCTGGAAGATCGTCAGTTCAATTCCAGAACCGAGGCGGGTATAACACACCATTAGCTGTATCAGCTTCACACCATCAGATAGATCCTTCACGAGGGATGTCATTGCAGGATAGCCGTTAGACTCTAATTTCGTGTTTAGCCTTCAGGTAGAAAAGCAAGCCTTGTAGGTCAGTCGTTGTATCGGAGCATGAGATTTCAATCGCATCGGAAATGGTGTACCATTTACAGAATGTCCTTTCTTGTACATCGCGCGACCGAGTTTCCAAAGACTCCATTCAAAAAGGCCGCGACTGAGATTATTGGGGAAAATAAAATATTCAGGATAGGAAACGGAAAGAAACCGGATATGAAGACAAGCGCTCGAGAACAGCCACGAACGCGTCAAATCGCGTCAAACAAATCTTTTTCAGCTTGATCCTTCACCACCTTCACCTTCGTTTTTCGGCATGACTACTCAATTCGATGGAGTATATCATGGCCTTTCACGCGAGATTGGCAGTCTGTAAAGCGTCCCCACGAGTCCTTGCTTGCTCTCACATTAGCTTCTAGAATTTCGTATCGCGGCCAGTGGAATGGCATGGAAAGGCGTTGATACTGAGAGACCAGTTGCGATGAGCGCAAGCTCTATTAAATGGGCGCAGTGGCTTCGCGTAGCTCGAAATTTCCAGCTTCGGATTGGTATAAAGGAAGAGAAGGGTGACTTTCGCAAAGAAACCTTTGACGGATTCCAGCGCGAGGTATCTCTTTCTCCTGTTCAGTATCCCTTATCGGCAACTCATATGCTGCAGGATCATGACAGAATGGCATCTCTTCTGAAAACCCATTTCGCGGTCACACTGGAGACAAGAGAAACTTCCTTGAAAGGTTGGAATTGGGGTCTCACTGATTTTCAAGGTGCACAGAATCATAATGGAGGCTTCAAAATTCTGATATTTCTCTAGGACAAGACCTAGCCTTTACATCCTCAGATCGAACTGCCTTCGAATTACCTCTACAGTATGTTGCCAACTCAAATATCACCGGGAAAACTGAAGTTTCCTTGGAGTTTTCAAACCCGTCATCAACGACAAAATCCAAAGGGGCAGTCGATGAAATGGTTGAAATTCGATTCTACGTTCCCGGAACCCAATCCAAACTCAGAGGGGCTGATGCTGGCTCTGGGGAAGAAGATAATGATGATGAAGAAGTCGGCGCTGCCCAAGTCTTTCATGATATGGTGAAGGAGAAGGCCTCATTGGATCAAGTGTCTGACGATATTGTACTCATGTTCGAAGAGGTGCTTGTGTTAACACCTAGAGGTCGCTACGATGTGGTGATGTTCAAGGACTTTCTACGCCTACGGGGGAAAACATACGACTATAAAATCATGTTCGCGAAGATCGCAAGGCTGTTTCTTTTACCGAAGGATGATCAACATGTCTTGTTTATTGTGAGTTTCGAACTATATTGTCACGAGAGATATATCTATCATTCACATCCACTTAGTTTGGTCTTACCGAACCCCTCCGGCAAGGGCAAACAGGATACCAGTACCTGGTAATGCAGTTTAACCGCGAAGAGGAAACGACGGCAGAGCTCAATATGACAGAGTGCGTTTGGTGCTCAGTTCGAGTTGTATCTTCGCTAACTATCCCGTTAGTGAGGAGATTGCTGAATATGATAAGCTACACAAGAACTACGAATGTCCCACGTATGAAGTTGTTTCAAGTCTTTTCCGCGCATTGGCGCAAAAGAAGATCATCGGTTCTGGTACATTCCAAAGGTAACATTGTGTTTGAGTATCGCGAGATGGAAAACTCACTAGAGGGCGCAGCCGCGATGGTCATCCCGGTATCAAAGCCAATCTCAAAGCTGTACAAGGCGATCTTTTCATGCTCGAAAAATATGTCTTTTTCGTCTCAAAACAGCCAACTCTCGTCGAACTCTCCGACATTCACCAAGTCGTTTTCTCGCGAGTAGGTGCCAGTATGGGTGCAGCCGCCGCCCGCACATTTGACCTCAAAATTGTCACGAAAAGTGGACCAGAATATACGTTCAGCTCCATCAACAAAGAAGAGCACGAACCTACCGAATCTTACTTCAAGGACAAGAAGATACGTATCAAGAACGAGATGGTGCCAGACGCGGATTTGCTGATGGCGGCAGCTGTCGGAGATGACGATGAAGATATGGCGAGCGTAGATTCTGATGACAGCGGGCCGAGAGGCAAGCCTGCTCGTACTGGTTTTGACGATGATGAAGATAGCGAAAATGACGGTTGGCTAGTCTCTGCTTTCTATATGCTCAGGGTTTTTATTTTATTTTGCAGAGGATTTCCAAGCATCATCTTCTGACGAAGGTTCACCTAGTGAAAGTGACTCTTCAGAAGGCGGAGCCGATACCGCTTCAGATGCTAGTGGGGACCGCGACTTTGCCAAGAAGTCGAAGAAGAAAAAGACGAAGGGTAAAGAAAAAGAGAGTAGTACATCTGCGAAAAAGGCACAGAAAGCGGACGATAGTGATGTTGACGGGGATGAGGACGAAGATAAAAAACCGAAGAAAAAGGCTGCTTCTAAACCGAAGGCTAAGAAGAAGTCGAGCGATGATGAGATGGATATCGACGACAAACCTCGACCGAAACCCAAAGCAAAGCCAAAACCGAAGCCAAAAGATGACACGATGGATGTTGATGAGGATCGGCCTAAACCTAAACCCAAGGCTAAAAAGCAGAGTGGTGAGGCAGTGGTTGAACCTCCTAAAAAGAAGCAGAAAACCGCTGATTAGTTTTGTGTACTGCACATATGTTCGATGTCGATGATTTAAGTATTTCAGCCACTATTGTATCTTCAAGCTTCAAGTCTTGCGTTTCAGAACAGTATTATTACAACAGGAAAAAATTACAGATTTAAATACGAGCTTGTGAGGTAGAAAGGATATGTGATGGGATATAGATTCAAGAATACTGAACGATTGTGTGAAGCGAATTTCGAAAGAACGAAGACGCTCAAAGGTATACCGTATGAGTTAAAATAAGACGGGACTGAGACCGCAAAGATGAATCACCCATGTAGAAGAGACCCCGGTTCGAAGAGGTTGCCCGGATTGACATTGACTAAGGGTTGAGTAGCTCCAGCTCTCTTCGTGAGCGAACGAGACAGACCCGTTGACACAGTCTGAGGGGGAGGTGACTTCGGAGGAGCTTTGGCAGGTGCTTTGAATAAGATGTTCCGCTCTTGATGGAGGATATAAGACTAACCAAGTTGCACGAACGGTTAATGAGGCACACAGACGCGGTGGAAACCTAGCCACTTACGCGAGCAAGTAATATTTTTTCCATCCATTTCTCCCCAGCGTCCGTTTTACAAGAGAATATGTGGAGATAATCTGCAGTATTTTCGAAGAATGATAGGTTATCGGTGGATTTCACGGCGAATGTAAAGTCCTTCGGGGCCCTCACAAGACGAGTGATCTGATATGCGTCAAAATTGGACAGTGAACATAGCATGATTTCGTCTCTTCCCTATAGATAGTGTGAGCAAAGGATCGGGTGATAAACGTAGGTCTTTACGTTATCGCGCTTCGAAAGCCACAGAGAATGTGCTTTTAACATCAAATACCGCTTATTCCACTTGCCTCGCTTGCTCTCCCATTCGACGTAGCCTGAGTGAGTTGGAGAACTGGATGGGAGTGCCTATTTTCTTCCAATCAGTATTTTCGAAGATAGAAATGGGTCGCTGATGCTCACGGAACGACTCAGGATTGAGGCCAACGGAGTAAGTTTCAACAAGAAGACATTGACAAGTTTGTCTTTATTCCATGAAGCCTCGACGTCAGACAACAATTCGAAACTCCTGATAGGCCGTTCTGAAAGTATTGAATATCAGTAATGAGTGAGCAGCGGATGGCAACAGGCATCCATACCCATCCCAAAGTCCTGAGCTATTTCAAACAACATCCAACCTCCACTTCCCCTCCACTCCTTAAATGCCCCCTGAGCTTCAACCATGCGAACAACCTCACCGGCAGATGTCGACGCACTTATTTCAACGACGACAAACCGCTGTCTGTCGCCAATAAAAACCCGCTGTTGGGTCAAAGTGATTTTGGCATGATTTTGACGAGCGATGACTTCTGCAGGAGCCGGAAGAGGAGGTGGCGGCCGCGCGTGTTCAGTAGAGGTTCGCGCGGATCTATCAGCGCTCTTGACGGTCCGCTTCCTTTCGACCTTAGCGGTACTTGGTTCGTCGACTGGCGCAGAAATAGGTATTGAACGGGCTTGAGAGGCAATGGTACTAGACGGATCTTCCCGCGAGGCCGTGCTGCGAGCACGCCCACGAGTGGTGCTCCTGGTGAGTCTGGCTTCAGCACTGATAGGCAAGGGGGGTGTATCCGACACCTTCTGAGACGACCCTGGTCTATGAAAAGATCTCATGGGACGAAGAGTCCGAATTGGAGGTGCCACATCCTTGGACAAAACGGCATTAAACCTCGAAGCTGCGTCAGCTGATGAAGGAGTTGGACGAGAATCCGGACGGCCTCTGATTTGCACGTTTTCGAGCTTCCTGGTCAGATCATCGATGACAAAGGAGGATGTGGCTGTTTGAGAAGCAGAGGTGATACGGGCAGGTCTGGCAACATTTGGTGCGGCTTCCTGAGTAGGGATAGACGAGGGATTGATAGCAGCCTGGTGCTGGCGTTGTTGGTCACGGGCAAGAGCACGTATTTCTCGTTCTTTTCTTCTTTTATCACGGGCCTCGCGATCTTTGATTCGAATGCTCTGCTGAGCTTTGAGAGCGGTGGGTATACTGCGAGCGAGTGGAACGTCATCATCGTCGAATTGAGTTTGAATTTGGGCTGGTGGAAGTCCGGAGGGTAGTCCATAATCATCCTCGTCGGCACTTTCGTCTTCCTCGTCCTCGTCGCTTTGGTATGTAGCGAAAGAGCCTGGTACCACACGCCGGTTCCGTTTATTGCCGTCGTCGCCATCGTCACCTCCATGTCCGCCTAATCCATGACCACCACCAAGGCCACCAGTGCTATATACTCTCCCACTATAGCCTCCTGCTCCGTGATTGCCAGCGTAGGATGAGGATAAACCACTCGCACTCGCACTTCGTCCTCGTGAGTAATCATCCCCGTCGACAGCTGGCTCTTCACATGAGGGAGTGTTACCTTTACTCCACATTTCAGTACTCAGTACACCTCTTCGACGACGGCTTTGTGAACGTGGGAGCTTTTGGATACCAGCCATATGGGGGTTGTTCTTGAGCGGCGAAGCACGAATCGTGCTAGCGGAACTGCCCGGCTCAAACTGCGCCGCTTCATCCAAAGGGTCGCTGACGTGAAGTGAGTTCATATTAATAGCCTCTTCGTGGTAAGGCGAATCTACACGTTGTCTAGCCGTCTGACACGGCGAACTACTTAGCGCTGAAAACTCTTCCTCGTCAAGTAGTTCGGTAGAATGACCAGTGGGGAGTTCTAGTGAAAGAGAGAATTTAGGAAGAGATGATGGGTATTCATGCGGGAAAGAGTGGGAAATGACCATGGGATCGAAAGATTGATCAGAGTGATCAGAGAACGAAGATGATGATGAAGAAGACAACGAGTATGCATCCAGGATACTCGTTTGACTTGAGTGTAAGGAAGTTATAGAAGAAGAGTGAACATCGAAATCCGGGAAAGTGGTTCCTCCTTGTGAAAACCAATCTGTGGGTTCATAACTAGAGCCGGAAGAGGTTGAGGACGATCTAGAGCGCCCCAAATCCTCAAAATTGGACGATTTGATAGGAATGGGGGAGCTTGGCTTTGGCGAGAAGTCATCTTCAACGCCGGATAACTTAAACTCGTCTGATGATCTGTCACCTAAACCTGGATGTTCATCTACGATACTCAACCTCGAACATAATTTTCCGTAATCCTCTTCATCCTCTTCGGAAGAATAATGTGGTAAGGACGGTATTTCCGATTTGGGCGAGCTGACGGTAACATCCCGAAGCAAGTCCCACGGCTCAGACGGAAGTCCAGCACCCACTTTCCCTTTGCGAGCCTGTTGTTAAATATTAGAAATTGCGTAATTGACATGAAGAGCGGCGAAGGAGCTGACAGACCTTTTTTGTAATCTTGATATTGGCAGTGACTAGAGTTGAAAGAGAGGGCATCGAAGGAGAGCTGTGGAGAGTGCGCTTCTGGTACGAAGGTCTGACTGGGGATTGTATGAGAGTAGCAGAACGAGAACGAGAGGCGCTACCCGATGGCGACAGAGGTGAGTTTGGCGGCCGAGTTATAGCTAGAGAAGGTCTGTCTGTTGTGGGCGGGCTAACCATAGGAGGCGCGGAGAGATCTGCAAAGGGATCGCTATCCAGAAGACTAGTTTCTTCTACCGTCGCGGAAGCAGATGAGACGGAGAGTATATCGATATTCGAAGACCGAAGATCATCATAGTACGCAGGCTCTCTACTGATAGGTGGTATTTCTATTGAGGAGTCGGAAGAGAAAGAGTGATCTTCAGATGATGGCGTGCTTGGGGCTGTACTAGGAGCCGTACTAGGAGCCGTATTAGAATCTTCGGACTGCGAGGATTGGAATACGGAGGCAAGAAGGGAAAGAGAACGCCGCGGTCTCATAGGCATGGTGTAATTTTCGGCCTTGGGGCGTATGAAGACCTTGGAAAATTCATTTACAAATACTGTAACGGATGCACCAATGCGAAAAACTCACCTGAATATGGGGGGTGTGGTATACCAAGTCCTCTTCACAAATATCAGTTGCAACTTTGAGAAACGCCGATTTTCGTTTTTCTTCACGAAAGCTTGATTGGCCTGGAAGATTTAGGCAGAAAGCAGACAACGCGGAATTCGATGGTCGTTGGGAAACCATAATTTGCTTTGTTTAAGTTTGTAAAACGGAGGTATTTGATATATTTGACTATTTCAAATCGGAAAATTTTGGAAGAAAAGAAAGGTAACCGATCGCCCTTTGTGGTGGTCTCTGTAATAGGAGTACAAGCTCATCTATCGACATAGGCAAACCAGCCACCTAGTTACAGGCTATTACCCGCCTGTAGACGAAACTATCTATCTGTCTATCTATCTATCTATTTCGCAACAACCGGTAGAAGCCCGGAGGCTTAACGACCAAATACTGAAATCCGAAATTTTTCCTCGAAATTGACTCGATTTAGGTGCGGGAGTTTGGCTTGCAAAGGCACAACAGGCACCACTTTAGCAGAATTAGCGCCGGTCACTTGTCATCTTCCGACATCATGCCCAAAGATCTTCCTGGATTCTACTTTGACACGCAAAAAAATAGATATTTTCCCCTCTCATCAAGGCCATCTACATCACCACAAAGTACACTTTCACGCAAACGGTCTGGATCATCTATTGAAGTGGACCCACCTACTACACCGCATGCAATCAGTCACCATACAAGAAGTGCTCGAACTCTCAATGAGAGGCTTTTGAGCTCACCCGTATCCCATTGCAGGCCCCTTGTAAATCAGTAGGTAGTTTCTACTGGACCCTCTTTCAAATTCTTGAAAAGACTCCGCTTCAGTTCCTGATCCTTAGTTTTCCAGCGATATACAGTGTACACGCGTCGCCTCTACTTCACGATTTGATTTTAGCCAAACAGCAAGTTTTGGTGATATCACGGAATTTTGTGTAGGTGCTGCATCGTGCGACGTCATGAAATACTGATGGCGCCCAGTCTGCGACGTCTGACAACGGTTCGACACGTCGATACATTGGCGACCACAAAGGATGGCTCTACACATGTTCCGTGTATAGTGATATCTCGTTCGACAACCGACTCGAAGCTCAGAATCAATACCCGCCTCCAGACACCCCAAGCGCTCAGACGTATATGTGGCCCGCAGAAATCAATCTGCATTCGCACTCGCAGGTATCCTCAATCAAAGTTTCTGGTCAGAAATGCGTGTAAGGAATTCAAACGTCAGTACTTCAGTATCCACTTATTGTTCCATTGACAGCACGACATGTTTTGGTCCTGTCACTAAGGTCGCTGTTCAAGATCTCCATGTATCCGGGTCAGTCATTCCTTCTTTCCAACGTTTTGCTTAAACCTAAAAATGCACAGGCGTACAACACTCATCACGTTGAATCAAGTTCATGATGTTCGGGTCAGTCATCTACAGGACAACGCACTGATCCTAGGTGTGCTCGTCATTATCCTTCCAACTTTAAATCTGACGTGATTACTGTAAACTTAGGCGCGAAAGGGAAAGCTGTGTATATACCTGAAATTGATATGTCTGGGTCTGTTCAACACCTCAGCAACCCCCAAAACAGTGATGTTTTTGCTCTGGATCGAGACGAGGTGATTTTGTTGGGTATCATCTCCCTAGATAATATATCTGATACCCCCCCATATAGAATCTCATCTACACAGGCTTGCGCAACGGCTCCATAACACGCCACGATTTGCGTGTCTCTTCTAACAAGCATGATGGTCAATTGCTCTTCCACTCCCGGTTCACTCCTTCGAAAAATAGTACATCGCCCAGTCCCGTGTTGTACCTCAAACTTGTAAGGGATTCACAATTACTTGTCAGTCAAATGAATGGCGAGGTAGGCAGATTCGTGCTATATATTGACTGGGTCTCAATAGGTCTCAACGAAGTATTTAGCTCTGTACATACGACACGCGTTTTCCTGTGCATAGCACGCCTTCTCAAATCTTCACAGGACATCGTAATTCAGTTACACAAAAATTGGTTCGTTGGTTGACCGGTGTTTTAGCCGTGAACACTAAAATATCTGCCACGTTTGATAGGGTATTTGCATTGACCCCATGCATGAATTTCTCTTCGCGGCAGGAGAAGACCGTTGTATTCGGGGATGGTCGCTACGAACAGGAAAAGCACTGCACGGAAATTCGTCTGTTGCGGCATCCGTTCCTGCATCGACTTCAAGGTCATCGTCGTCCACCACCTCCTACTCTGACCTCAACCAATTCCGCAACCCTTTCAGTACGGAGTTCCCCACTCCGATACCGACGATGCAAGTTACGGAGGAAAGTGACGGAAGCTTGTGCTTGTGGGCTGGGAGTCGGCAAACATTATATCAATACTTCCTGGGACAATATTCCAAAACTTGTTGAATCGGGTGTAGCAGTAGGTAAAAAAATGTCACGTGCGTTAAGAGACGGAGGATCAAGAGTGTGTCATTATCTTGAAGGGCGTGTTGCAAAATCTTAGAGGTCGAGTATCCTGTACGAAGAGCGAAACGAAACAAATCCTCAGTGTGGAACCAATAAGGTGTTAACAGCTGAGATTTATACCTGTACGAAGAACGAAATGAAACAAATCTAACTAGCTAGTAAGTATCAATGAGTATAGGTATAAATATAAAATAACTCACCCTCAGTGTGGAACCAATAAGGCAAGAGGCGAGTGAGATTCAGATCGGGGGTACTCATGTTGCCACGAGAAAGGCCCAAGACCTAGAACGTTATGACGACACCAGCCATTCTCATTGGCTTTTTGTCGCACAAACTCTGCCAATTTCGTTCAGTCATTGATTTTTGAATACTCATA